>CM074784.1:16291597-16593197 GCA_037355745.1 Pseudo-nitzschia multiseries | reverse complement strand
GTGGATTTGGAATTCGGCATCCCTAAGTACAAAACAGTGACTGTCTGTTTAAGCACTACCCGCGCCACCTACACGCCTATTTTTGCAAGCAAGCCTGTAAAGTATTTGTTGATTTTTTGATTTTAGTGATTCCGTTCGAGTTTATTCTGTTTTTATTCAGTGAATAAAGTTTTGAAGGTAGAGATAGTCACGACTGCTAAATTATACGAAGTATTCAATAGTTAATAAATCTATGAACTGTGTGAATAGATTTATTACTTTGGTCGCGAACTTTTATTACTTTATCATTGGTGGGAATCACTCAATGTATCGATTTCGTTGTCATTTTCATTTTTGTTTTCGTTTTCGTTCTCATGTACCGTACCGTACCGTACTCGTACCGGTATGGGGACAGCCTAAGAAGTGTTTATCATGTGTAGTTCTTTGACGGGACATACTCTTGTTGAATCACTTATTACTTCCAAAAGTACTACTGTAGTTAGTATGTTTTTTTAAAGTCTCCATGTCAGACTATCCCTGAGTTCAAAGCAGTGAAGACAGAGTATGGATTCGACCGCCTGGGGAACATTTGCAAGGATGCAACTGGCAGCCCCATTGCTAAGTGTACACCAAGGGAGAAGGGTTGTGTTGATCCAGAGTTCCAGAAGAAGCATGGACTGTCATATACGTCACATTCTTGGGAATTTGCGGAGGTATTTCTTCCCCTTTACAATGATGCAAAAGACAAGAACAAGGAGTCCACCTTTTCATTTGAAGATATGAAGAACTGGACAAATTGGAAGGCATCCCTTGCAGGTGCAGAGGAGAAGATCTACAAGGAGTTCAATCCATTTGAAAGCAAAGAACTCAGGCAATTCTTTGGGCTGTATGTCTTGCATAGTCTCTGCCCTACAGCTTGAGTTGAATACAAGCTCCAATCTACAACAAGTGATTGCATTGCTGGCAATTCATGCATTCACAATGCCTTCACAAATCCAAGGCGCCAAGGTGATACCAGTGCATCAAACAGAGTGGGCAATCCATTCAAGTGACACAAGCACTTTAAGGCATTCCATGCATGCAAAGATCCTTGTGTCCCAACATCTCCAAGGAAGGAGTATCCAAACTGGAAGATACGTCCGTTGGCTAAGTGGATGAATTTGCAGTGCCTGTGTGCTTGGATGCTATCCTGAAGTATTGCAGTGGATGAAATGACAATGTGCTTCAAGGGTCAACACATTGATAAATGCTGAATCACATGCAAGAGGGAGGGGGGTGGCTTCCAAGCTGATGCCCTCTGTGACGATGGATATTGCTACCAAGTGCACATGAGGGATGATCCTGCTCCAAAGAAGTATCTTAATATGGATCTCTCTCCCCTTCATGCACGGACCATGTGGTTGTTTGACTTTCTGAAGGACGATCATCATCATGTTGGTATGAACAACTTGTACAACTCAGTTATGTTCTGCAAGGCTGCCTTTAGGCATTCAAAATGAGTCATGTGTCATGGAGTAGCCCGCAAAGCAAATTATGGCATCCCTGACTGTGTTTTCCAACAGGAGCTGAAGAACATATGGGCCTCAGCAGGCAGCGCAGGGAACTGTGAAAGCTGCTGTCCTTGAAGGTGATCCAGAGTGTGCCTTCCTCATTGCTTCCAGTGTCTATGACACAAAGCCAGCCCATTATTCGAGTATGGTTACTAGTGTGATTGAATGGGTGGAAAAGGAGAAGATTATCTACAAAATGGAGACTGACAAGAAGGAAAAGATGAAATTCTTATGATTGAACCAAGCTGACACCTACAACAATGGAATAGGGGATACGGATATTGCTGATCAGCTTAGAGGAGTGCACAGGCTAAATAGGGCAGTAGGTCCTGAATCGAAAGTGGTGGTGGTCTGTTATGTTTTGGGCTATTAGAGTGCTCCTGACAAATGCCTACAAACTGCACTTGAGTGTGTGCAAAGAAGAAGGTGTTGTTAAGAACCATGTCATAAAGCTCACTACAACTTCAGAAGAGCTATTGGCGAGTTCTGGGTAGATCCTGAACCAGTTGAAGTGGAAGCAGAAGTCTGAATGTTCTTCATTCCTCCACTGCTTGGGATTGTAATGTAGATTGCAGAGGAACTTAGACCACTTTCCTTTCAAGGTGAAGAAGCGGACGCAGTGTGCTATGTATAAATGGCTTGGGCTTCAAAAGGATGGACCGCTGATGGAGTGTGCTACTTGCAATGTCCATTTGTGTATTGATTGCTATGGTACTTTCCACCGGTCTGCTGATATATTATCACAGAAGGTGATGCTGAAGAACAACTATGAAAAGGAAGCAAAGAAACAGAAGACTAAGTCATGTTGTTGTCGTTGTCGTTGAAGACAGCGTTGCTGTTGTCATCGTGGCCGTTGTCAAATACGGCGTTGCTGTTGCGGTTGCTTTTGTTGTTGTTGCTGCTGCTGTTGCTGTTGCTGTTGCTGTCTGCCAGTCTCATTTGATGACCCCGGCGCCAACAACAGCAAGTATTGCTTCAAATTCACCACCCCTTGCTATTTGCGTGGGACAGAGGCGAGATTTTGCTGCAGTCTTTGTTGTATTCTAGGCCCAGGCGGACGACGGGGATTGCGGGATGAGTGCCAAAATTGCAAAAGGGTCCGCCGATGCTGTTGCTGTGTGTTCAAAAATGGCAATTTAATTGCAACCTCAACCTCGACAGCAGCAAGTGTTGCTTCAAATTCACCACCCCTTGCTATTTCTGTGCAACAAACGTGGGATTTTGTTGCAGTCTTTGGTTTTTTCTAGGTGGGGGCAACGTCTCGTCTCAAAATTGCAAAACACAACAGACCCGATGCATGAAAATTGCCAGATTTCTGCCAAAATTAGCCAAAAATACCCAACTAAGTAAAAAAAAACCTTCTTTGTGTTATTCATACCAGTATGAGTGATAGATTGTTACTTTAGCTGAGATTGATTCTCTTTTATTGACTCCATCATCAGGTACAAAACAAACACATTTTAAAAAAAGTGTGTACACGTATATGCGTTTTTTAAGCATGATTAAGGGATATGTGTACTATGACTACGTCCGATAACTGTTACACGACCCAACGCGACCCCTCGCAAGCCCTATTTTGAGAAAATCAACCTTGCTTTTGTTATGCGCAAGGGAAATTTTTTTAAATTCACATTGTTTTGTGGTGAAGAGTTTCAACCCCCCTCAGGTTGCAACAAAAACTCTCCCCGAGGACTCAAAATGTCCCTTGATCTCTCAATTTTGACTAAATTGATTTAAAAATCTATTTCTCGCTACCAAACTTCCTAACCTTAACCAAAGATATGAAATAAAAATATTTTAAGAAGTGTTTATTTGCTCCTTTGCCGCGTTCCACACTGTGTACAAAATACCACAATAAATACACAGTACAAAAACCAAAACCATGTACAAGTCTACAGGTAATGAGCATGTGTGTGCTCTGTATACTGAAATCTCTTCAAAAAAAGAACAAGTGAAAAGACCCTGCAAACACAGCAGAAAAACCCTCAAAGACATGATTTCTTTTTGACAGGAATTCCGATCATCGAAATCACCAATGTCATTAACTTCCGTTTTGACAACCCTGCAACAACCTTTCTCCTTCACTAGAACAGACCATGAAGGTTCACCACCATACAAATAGTACAAAATGACACCAACTTGAATACCTACACGTTACTCTACTTCATTTTTGATTGGGAAGGGTATTCAAATGGCAAAGACAACAACAACTACGGGCCCTACTCCGGCCCATCTCTTTCCCCTTGGATAAAGGAGAGAATGGAGGCAGTCATGTACAAACCCTACCAGGTTTGAACACCAGCATGTTACTCTACTGATTTGTTGACCAGGAGTGACAATCAAAGGGCAATCGAACGGCAAATTAGGAAGATCCAAACACCATTTCCATTTTGACGACCATTCTATTTCTCCTACTGTAGAACAGACCATGAGGGCTCACCACCGTACAAATAGTACAAAATGACACCAACTTGAATACCTACACGTTACTCTACTTTGATTTTGATTGGGAAGGGTAGTCAAACAGCAATCAAGTGGCGTTTTGGAGCGGCATTTTGAGCAGCGTTTCGAGCAGCAGGAAGCCAGCAGCGAGCAGCGGCGTTTTGGAGCAGCAGGAAGTCAGCAGCGAGCCGTGGCGTTTCAAGCGGCGTTTGGAGCAGCAGGAAGTCAGCAGCCAGCAGCAGCGTTCAGCAGCAGCCAGCAGCGAGCAGTGGCGTTTTGGAGCAGCACGACGCCAGCAGCCAGCAGCCAGCAGCCAGCAGCCAGCAGCCAGCAGCCAGCAGCCAGCAGCCAGCAGCCAGCAGCCAGCAGCCAGCAGCGAGCAGCGAGCAGCGAGCAGCGAGCAGCGAGCAGCGAGCAGCGAGCAGCGAGCAGCGAGCAGCGAGCAGCGAGCAGCGAGCAGCGAGCAGCGAGCAGCGAGCAGCGAGCAGCGAGCAGCGAGCAGCGAGCAGCCAGCAGCCAGCAGCCAGCAGCCAGCAGCCAGCAGCCAGCAGCCAGCAGCCAGCAGCCAGCAGCCAGCAGCCAGCAGCCAGCAGCCAGCAGCCAGCAGCCAGCAGCCAGCAGCCAGCAGCCAGCAGCCAGCAGCCAGCAGCCAGCAGCCAGCAGCCAGCAGCCAGCAGCCAGCAGCCAGCAGCCAGCAGCCAGCAGCCAGCAGCCAGCAGCCAGCAGCCAGCAGCCAGCAGCCAGCATGCTATCCATAAACTCAAGATCACGCTCCTACTCAAAGCTACTCGCCTTGACTCTCAGTCCGCAATGTCTGCTCCGAAGTCCACAGTACGTGCCCATGTACACGACTTCTCCTCAGAGCAAGGGCACAACTCTAACGACTATGCTCTCCCTATCAAATTCAAAGGTGACTATCAAGACTATGCAGTATTCAAGGCTGGACGTTCACCTGACCCTACCACACGCTTGCCTACTGGAATATGGAAGGCCCTATCATGTCAAGACATGAAGAATTGGCTGAACTTTTCCCCCGAAGGCAAGAAAATAGTGGTCGCATCATTGTGATCCAAATTGCTCCCAGATGGTCAACCGGACCCTAATGCCGTTAAACCCATCACCCGGAAGGCATATACTCATGAACATTCCGTCACATTCCTTGAAGATGACACCTCGAATGGTGATAACCATACCAATGCTTCAGAAGACCTCCATTCGGCTGTGAAAAATGACCGTAGAGGCATCTTCCATGCATCACTTGGTGTATACAAGTCTCAGACTTCCTCCCTCAAGGATCAACAACCCCTCAAGTCTTCCGTGTTGCCTGCTCACCCCGCAAGATTCCTTTCTGAGAATCCTGACATTCGATATAAAAGGGACGGTGATACTCTGGTACCTGTGGGAAAATCCTCCTATTCAGTCAATTTTCACCAATGGTATAACCCCGAGGATGACTTAACCTTCCAACATGATAATCAAGTACCTTCATACACCTATCGTGCTCACAAAGCTACTGTTTCCAACCCCGGATTTGCTATGGTCGACTGTGGTGCTAATGGTTGTATCATCGGTAATGATGCATGTCTCATCTCCAAGGATATTCCGCCACGGTATGTCAATGTCACCGGCATCAACAATCACCAAGTGCAGAATATTCCCATTGCAACATGTGGAGCATATTCAGTCTCCAATAGAGGTCCCATTATCCTCATTTTCAATGAATGTGCGTACACGAGACGACACCCCTCTATTCTGTCTTCCGGTCAGATGGAAGCATACTTCTCTACTGTCGATGACACATCCATCAAAGCAGGCGGTTGGCAAGTAATCACCACCTTCGATGGATATGCACTGCCCCTCAGCATTCGCCATGGCTTGCCATACCTCGCCATGCAAAAATATACCACTGATGAATTCGACACGCTCCCACATGTTATCATGACATCGGATAAACACTGGGACCCATCCGTTCTTGATACCATTATCAGTGCTAAGGATGAAACCTTCCTTCAGAAATATCCACCTCAGTCGCAGCAGCTTCCATATCCAGAATACAACGAATACGGAAATCCACGTTGTCTTGAAGGCTTAGATATCTCTGTATCTCCTGGTTCGTCCACAGTTACGCCCCTCAGTTCGTATTCCAGTCATTGCACTTGATCTCCCTTTCTCCCTATTGATGATCATGGAATCAACGACCGCTCCTTCTGGCTTACATCTACTGATTATGTTCATCAGGAACGCCTTGCACGATGTATTCCACCTCCAATCTCTGATACGGTCCTTGCTTTTCCCACGGAATGTAGTGTTGATGATACCCCCCATATCGCAACTACACCTCGTAACCGATATCCCAACGAACATGATTACTTATCTCTGAAGCCCTTCTTTTGTTGGGTTTCCACAGATCGCATCAAAGCTACTTTTGAAAATTCAACGCAATATGGATCCTTAGCGGTTAGTCCCGATGGTAACCTCTTCAAACATTTTCATTCCCCCCAACCAGCAATGAATGTTCGACCGTTCAATGACGACGTCTTGTCTGATGTCGTTTACTCCGACGTCCCAGCAATTGATGGCGGTTCCAAACTTGC
This sequence comes from Pseudo-nitzschia multiseries, assembly GCA_037355745.1. Lineage (NCBI taxonomy): Eukaryota > Bacillariophyta > Bacillariophyceae > Bacillariales > Bacillariaceae > Pseudo-nitzschia > Pseudo-nitzschia multiseries. Next base: position 16,586,632 of record CM074784.1, on the reverse strand, counting down.
TCAGATTTTCTTTGGTCAAAAATCCCATATCATACATGTTGTATAGATGCGCACCACTGGTGATTTCCTATCATGTTTCCAGAATTTCGTCCGAAAATGGGGCAGCCCTCTTCGCCTCTTATGTGATCATGGTAACTACCAATCTAGCAAAAGGGTTATCGATTATCTCAAGATGTTATGGATTGGACTTTGGCAGAGTGAACCCTATCACCAACATCAGAACCAATGTGAACGACGTTATCAAACCTTCAAGCGAATTGTCAACCGCGTCATGGACCGCACGGGTACACCACCACATCTATGGTTGTTGTGCATGACGTACGTCGCTGGACTCCTCAATGTTATTTCTGATCCTACTCTATCGGACAAACAACCGGTCTTCATTGCCACCGGTACCCTTGGTGATATAAGCGCGTATACCAGTTTCTTTTGGTTTGAACCTGTTTATTTTAAGACCAATGACTCCCCTTTCGGTACCCAGTCTACCAAATGCCTCGGTCATTTCGTAGGCATTGCCAAACATGTTGGCAATGGACTATGTTTCCGAATCTGGGATCCAGTCACCAACAAATTGCTTGACCGTTCTGGTGTACGCTCTGCTCTTACACCTGAGTCACGCAACAAACGAGCTGGCCTCTTTACCAACGATGGCTTCATCACATGGCGTAAGGCAAAGGATTCAGTACCTCGATTGTATGCAACCGGTGACGCCCCTACACTCACAACATGGGGAGCATACCACTACAAATGCTCCGACTGAGAAACCCAAACCACAGGACGTTCCAACTACTCCTCATCCTGGCAAATCCACTGCAAACTCCGACGCCAAGCAAAGCCTTGACAATCCTGTGGCACCTGAAGGCCACACGACACCAGTACCTATCAAGCAACAGGCTGCGGCACCTCCTATTCAGATACCTGACAATAGCTTACCTTCTGCATCTGGTAATCAAGTTATTATCAAACCACCTGCCCACCCCTCGTTACCAAGCTTTCTATATAAGAAGGTCGATGACAGCCCAAGCTGGTCGCCTTCTCCACTCCCTAACAACTATGGGGAGAGTCTTGATGGTCCTCCTACAACACACATCTTCAGCAAGACATCCGATGGCATTCTCCTTACTGAAGATGATTTTGATCCACCGGAGCTAGCATACTTTGATGTTAGTGACGTCACAACTCCATACACCAACCCTGCTACTCCTCCCGTAGACCCATCATAGGTAGTTGTTACCGATGAAGAAGGGAATGCACAATTTGACGATAATGGTGACCCGCTTACCATCCCGACGATCCCAATTGCCAATCTACAAGGCAGATCTTTCCTTGTACCCAACCCCGATGGTACTTGAAAGTGTCTTACCATCGTCGATGTAGAAGACAGTCTTGAACACAATAAGGACTTCATCAAATTCAAGTGCAAACACTCTGATGACGAACTTGATGATATCATTGCATACAATGATGTCATGAATTACATCCACCGTAATTCGACCCAATAAGATGGAAAACTTTGGTTGTTTTGCCGCATCCTAGGACACCAAGGCCCATTGGATAACAAACACCCTCAGTACAAAGACTCCAAGTATAACCTTTGGATTGAATGGGAAAACATGGAACGGACATATGAACCATTAGCCAACATTGCTGCTGATGACCCTGTTACCGTTGCCAAATATGGGAAAGACAACAACATGCTTGACCTCCCAGGTTGGAAACGTCTCAAACAAATCACCAACCTAGCACGACGAACCAAGAAACTTGATCGACTCGTGCATCAAGCCAAACTTCGGTCTTTCCGTACCACCCCACAGTATCAATATGGATTCAAGGTACCTCGTAACCACAAAGAAGCCCTCCGCTTTGATCAAGCCAACGGAAACCACAAATGGGAAGACGCCATCACTCTTGAAATGGAACAACTCAAGGAATACAATACCTTCATTGACAAAGGCATGTACAAGGCAAGCTCCATTCCAAATGGGTTTCAACAGATCAAGGTACACATAATATATGCTGTCAAACGATGGTAGACACAAGGCTCGTCTTGTTGCAAACGGCAATCTTACTGAAGCCCCTGTTCACAGTGTGTACGCCGGTGTCCTATCACTTCGCGGTCTATGTATGTGTCTGTTCCTAGCTGAACTGAACAGTCTGGAAGCATGGGGTACTGATATAGGAAATGCTTATCTTGAAGCAGTAACCTGCAAGAAAGTCTGTATCAAGGCAGGTCCAGAATTCGGACCACTAGAAGGTCACCTATTGATCATCTACAAGGCCCTATATGGACTCAGATCATCGGGCAAGTGCTTTGGTGATTTACAACTAGCAGCTTGCCTAATTGAACTTGGCTTCAAAAGATCCCGCGCCGAACCGGAAATCTTTCTCAAGCCTGGAATGAACAAGCATGGGGAACGTGTATATGAACTCATATGCACATATGTCGATGACCTATGCCTTTGCATGGTAGATCCCAATTCGTTTCTGGAAATCCTACAGTCAGAGCCATACAACTTCAAACTGAAGGGATCCGGACCTATGAATTTTCATCTGGGCTGTGGATTTGAGCAAGATGCACATGGTGTTCTTTGTATGAATCCCATCAAGTTCATCGAAAAGATGGAAACATCTTATGAACAGATGTTTGGATGCAAACCTAACACTAGGTTCCAATCACCCATTGCCAAAAATGATCATCCTGAGTTGGACTCCTTGGCATTTCTTGAAGAAACTGGTATCCAGAAATACCAAAGCATGATTGGTTCACTCCAATGGATCATCGCCATTGGACGATTTGATGTTCAAACAGCCGTGATGACACTCTCGAGTTTTAGAGCTCAACCACGAGAGGGACACCTTGATCGTGCCAAACGTATCTACGGATATATCTCCAAGTTTAGACATTTTAAGATCAGGTTCTGTGTGGAACCCCCAGATTTTATATTGACTAAACCGGACACCATCGATTGGTCCAACCGTCTATGGGGAGCATTCTGAATAGCTACCCGACAACGCTCCTGCACCACTTGGGAAGACAGTAGTGTTGACACACTTCTATGATGCAAATCTCATGCATGACATCCTCAGTGGGAAGGCAGTAACCGGCATACTTCACTTTGCAAACAAAACCCCTATGATGTGGTTCTTGAAGAAACAAGCCACTACGGAAACGGCCACATTCAGAGCTGAACTCCTTGCAGGAAGAACTTGCCTCGAGCAAATCGTTGACCTACGTCATTTGTTCCGATACCTCGGAACACGAGTCCACAATATTTCTTATTCATGGGGAGACAATGAGAAGATGATTCAGACGTCAACCTTCCCTTACGCAAGGTTGCATAAGCGTCACCATATCCTATCGTTTCACTACGTACGAAGCATGATAGCGAAAGGCTTCATTCTAATGCTGCACATTCTTGGCAAGGATAACTGCGCAGATATCCTCACCAAACATTGGGGACACTCAGTTGTGTATCCACTGCTCAAGCCCATCTTCCACTTCTGTGGTAATACTGGCGACCTCCTTCAAGATGATGGAAGCATCATGTAAACATGTTGATCTTTCGCAAGGAAACATGGGGAGTATTAAATTCCTTTCGTGTCCAGAAGTACCAAAGCTACACGACGGCAGTTATTCTATTCGTAGGAATCAATGAGTCCCGTATCAATCAAAGTAATCGATTCCCACAGCATATCGATTCCCACGGCGCATCGATTCCCATTGCACATTAACGGTGAGCAATCTCTGTTTTCTAGTATTGCCCTTGTTCTTCGATGAGCAAACTTTGATTTCGTAAAGTATCACACGAGCTACGGGAGCAATTCCTGATCTTAATGATAAACATATCATAGGATCTTCCTAACGGAACAAGAGAAGAAAACCGTTGGTGTGTGCTTCTCACACAATATATATATATATATATATACATACATACAGATATATACGATCAATGACCAATGCATGTACGGAAATAATCAGCGAGTAATCTCATCACTACGCAACAGCAGTTGCAACGTATTTCATCTCAATAAAAGAGATATCTTGCGTTTCGGCAAGATTTCACTTTACCTCATACTTTTAACATTCAACTGATTTATATCCCAAAGTTCACACTAGTTGCTACCAACTGCCTGTAATCTACATTACTAAGGTCTGTCTTGCTGTATCTGAACAAGTTCACAGTAAGAAGAGATCTGGCGTTTCCATAGTCTCGCCTGTAGTCCTGATTATCCGTTGTCGAAAGTATCCAATCACAATTGTCACGCGTAGAGTACAATCGTTCGTCTACTAACACAATAACACAGCGTTGCTGTTCTTCAGAAGCCTTTGAATCAGACTCTCAGCAGACCGGATTCAGAAGGAAATTAATAATGAAAATCACCGTACTCAGATTTTGGCGGGCCAGTGGTGTGCAACATCTCATTTCTGGAATAACGAATTTAAATGAGAATTTAAATAAGCGTATAAACAAACACGCGGGGGAAACATGTGGAAACCTGTCTTCAATTAAATATTTAACATGTGCGCAAGATTCCATGCGCGATTTCAAGCAAATCTGGGTAGGTACCCAGAAACTGGTCGATGTACTACTATTCTGGGTCAAAATGTTCCAGAATTTAATCTGGGCCCCTACCCGGATTAAATCTGGGTCCTACCCAGACTATTTCGGGAATCACCCAATTACGACGGTACGGTATTGGGTGATTCCCGAAATAGTCTGGGTAGGGGCCCAGATTTTTGTATTTCGGGAATGAAAATGACCATACCCAGATTTTGGCGGGCCAGTGTGCAAAGTCTCTTTTTTGGAATAAGGAATCCTTCACTCGGACTATCGTAATGGCCAAATTTGTCCACTTCATACGATTAGAAATTGCAAATTGTTGTCTTGATACGATTAAAAATCTGGGTTGTTCTTTAAATGTTCTTGAAATTTTTAGCGGCTTCTTTCAGTGGGTTCAACTTCTTTCGGCGACTCAACCGATGCACCGATACACAATATTTGTCGATCGGTTGACCGTGTCTCTTGAGTTGCTTGTTTGTTTGTATCTTTTGGAAGATGATGTCGATGATGATGATGATGCGTTGGAAGAAAGGCATCAAAGAGATAGGAGAACACCAAGGATAGCCCTTCGGCGCCATACCGAGTCCCCCTTTCTTTATCTATTCCAGTCAGGTAACAACCAGGCTCTTCTGAACTGCTGTGGTGCCAACCACAAGGTCTTTCACGATCTCCTACGCATGTTTCAACCAGTATTTGATGCATACACCATCGACAAAAACACGGGATGCGTTCGAAAGCGGAAGGTCAATGTGAATGAAGTATGGAGTGGAAGAAAGCGTGAGGCAAACGCAACTTGCTGTCTTGGTCTAGTACTTCATTGGTTTAGAACACGAGGATCGGTCGCAAGATCTGTGTCTATGGCATTTGGACTCACCTCTACTGTTATGTACAAATGGTTGAAGTTCTCCAGAAAGGTTCTCTTGTTTGTATTGCAGAAGCATCCAAAGGCAATGGTTAAAGCCCCAACAGAAGAAGAAGTCGGGGAATACATTGCTGCCATTGGCGCCAAATACCCAAGACTTCAACAACGACAAGTCTGGGCCGCTGCAGATGGACTCAAAGTCAAAATTCAGCATTCGACGGATTGGATGGTTCAGAGTTACTTTTACAACAGTTGGGTCAGCGACACTTATGTCAACAGTGTCTTTGTCTTTGCGCCGGATGGTAGAATCCGCATTTGCAACTTCAACTGCCCTGGTTGCTGGCATGACAGCACAATAGCCGATCATGGTGTTTACGATAAAATAGAAGAACTGTTTGTTAAGCTCCTGGCAATGGTTTGCGTTGACTCTGCATTTAGGGTTGCCACCGGGAGACTTCACTGCCTTGTGCAAAGTTCTCAGAATGATCCAGATACCGCAGAGGCTATTCTATTGAACAGAGAAGCAACATCCCTTCGCCAGTTGGCAGAGTGGGGAATGTGTATGATCCAGGGACAGTTTCCACGATTGAAAGACAAGCTCCTATTGGAGGAATTTGGAGATCGGAAGGTCACAATGAACCTGGTGATTCTTCTGTACAATTACCAAACAAGTACCATTGGTCACAACCAGATCCTAAATGTTTTCATGCACAAGAAGGACGGATACTTCTCTTATGCTGACAATCTACCGGAAGATGCCACCGGCATCTTTGAATACTAGTGAGGCGTTGAGCCGTTGAGCTGGTGCTCAATAGCCGTTGGATTCTTCGTTGTGGTTTGATGTTCGCATTTCACTTTGAGTGGTCGAGTAGATTGTTGTTCTTGTTGAGTTAGACCATGGTCAATTCTGTGTGTAGTAGATTGTTCTTGTCGGTAGTAGATTGTTGTTCTTGTTGAGTGGTACCATGGTCGATTTTGTCGGTAGTAGTAGATAAAGATTAGTAGCTTATATTTGGACATAGCTTTCGCTGTTGCAAAGTTCGTGAATTATGAGCTTAAGCTTAGAGCTTCTTCTAGTACTAGTAGCTGGAAGGATAGCTGCAAGAATATGAGTAGACACAAGTAGATTACGTGTAGTAGTTTTGATCTGGATGGAGTAGTTTCGCTTTTGGTGTTCGGGTTCGGGTTTGTAAAAACCGCACGACTCCTTAAGATGGGTTCAACTCCTTAAGAGGGTTTCAACACAGCGCCGGACGGGTTAATCCCATCAGTTCTTCCACACATGGAAATGGGAATCAAAATGGGAATCAACATGGGAATTGTTGACTCCTATTGATTTGATTCCGACTGATTTGAGACTTTCATGTACTCCCACCAACTTTACGATTGCATGAGATATAACTAGTAGTAGTTGCTACTAGTAGTTGCTAGTAATTCATTATTTTTACTAGTAATTCATTATTTCATTTTCTTGGCAAGGTGCAAAGCTCATAATTTGATTTCTTCCAAAGCCAAAAGCAACTTCCAAAGCCAAAAGCAACATCATGGTGGTAGCTTCCAAACAAGAACAACAACAAAGAATTCTTAAGGCTCTTAAAGCCAAAGTTGAACGACAACACGAACAACGACTCACACGACAGATTGTTCAACACGAACGACAGATTGCTACATACAAACAACTGATTGTTAAACACGAGCTACAGATTGATAAAACCCGGCAACAGATTCGACAGGATCTTTTTCGCCGGACTCTCGAAGCCCAAACCAATCAATCAGTCTTTCATTCGTCGGATTCCGATTCGGATTTATTTGATTCTGATTCCGACTCCGGCATTGCCATTAAACAAGAAGCAAATCCTTAAGTGGAATTGCCGGCTTGGGGGGAATCTTCAGCTTCATTTTCAGAATTGGAAAGTTGTCGTACGAATAAGGAGGCAACCGTCAACAATGGCAGACTTGAACGATTCCATCATGGCCTGCCGTTCTTCGCTATCAAGCCGGGATTGCTCTCTCCTTTGTTCCCTCTCAAGCTCGGAGTTCTCTCTCAAGAAAGCAAGGATCTCTTGGCCGTTGACTTTGGAGCTTTTGTACTGTCTCTTCGTGGCTCCTGCGGTGGAGGAAGAAGAGGAGCGCTGAGCGCGAGCGTGTAAGCTGGTGGGGTACTGCTGGGGAAGGTGGTACGTGCACAAATGCAATCCCTGGGACCTCGTTTTCGTTTGCAGTTGCTTCTTGTTGTTCAGAAGGCTGACGTAGTGGTGGTGGTTGGGTTGGTTGGGTTGGCTGAGTTGGCTGGGTCGGTTGGGTTGGCTGAGTTGGCTGGGTCAGTTGGGTTGGCTGGGTTGGCTGGGCCGGTTGGGTTGGCTAGGTCGGTTGAGTTGGCTGGGTTGGCTGGGTTGATTCCGTTACTTGCAAAGGTTGACAGAGTGGGATTGGAGGAAGAAGAATGTCATCGTCAGAGTCATCATCCTCACTACCACTAGTACTCATGTTGTCGTTGTTATTGATGTATCCTTCTTGCATATCAAACGCCTCTTCTCCATCACCAATATCTGCCTTATCATGAATCAACTGCCTGATCTTCTTTGCCAACTTCACCTCCTCGGGGCAATTTGGATCGCCGGTTGGCATTTGTTTCCGGTAAAGGTTCGTGTATTTCCTACGGAGGTTGGGAACAGTTCTGTCAGTTTCAGGGAAGTTGTCTTTATGGATTTGGGCAACTTGATCCCATTCCTTGGGACCAATGGGAACGATGGATCTAATGGTGTGTAGCAATTCGATGAGTTCCATTTTGCTGTAGTTGGTCACACCCGACCTGCGTCCAGCCCGTGCTCTAGTATTGGTGTTGGGTGCCATCGCTGCTGATGATGATACGATATAAAAATTATGTACGGAGTTGAATATGTATCTCCTCCATCATCGTTGTCACATAGCAAGAACACCAGCAGATAAAAAGAAGAGCAATATTAAATATATGATTTGATGGAAAAATTTTGTCGTGTATCAGCAGCAGCAGCCAAAATTGGCGATCCGTTGAATCCGTTGGATGTGTGACTTGTCTGTTGGGTGAGTATAAGGGAATGAAATTTTCTTCAGTCCAGAATTCCATGCCGGTTTTCAAGCAAATCTGGGTAGGGACCCAGATACCGGTCGACGTGAGCTCACGTCGACCTGGTATCTGGGTCAAAATGGTACAGAATTAAATCTGGGCCCGGGCCCAGATTGAATCTGGGCCCCTACCCAGACTATTTCGGGAATCACCCATTCTACGGTACGAACGGTATGATGAAAAAATTCAAAATGTTGGACTTCGCGTGGAGTGGGCGGGAATAAATGAATCGTTGCAGAGAAACATACCGTATTGTACGGTACCGTACGGTTATTCCATTCCTGCTTCCGTACCGGTACCGGTAATTACCGTACTTGTACGTACTTGCATCCAATTCCCACATGCATCGTTACCGGTACAAATTGGTGAATCGGAACTCTAGCCGTTACAGTATGGTGCTACCGTAGAACTCGCTTTATTTTTGAATTTCACGTCGCAGCATTGGATGTTTCGGTAAGATACTCTACTCGTACGGAACGACTGCAACCTAAACGAAGCATCACACAATATTATTATTAGAAGTATTATTTTACTTTCCCCCTCCACTATGTCGTTACCCAGAGAACGATCGTTTGTCGAATTAACGGTGAACGGACAAAACATAGCGACGCTAGCGACGCTAGCGACGGAACCCGAAGAAGAAAAACTGCCACAGCCACCACCTTCTGTCCTCCTCCCCCCTCCGAAGCCCCTGACCGAACGGCAGAACACCAACGAAGCGCAGCGCTCCTTTGTCGAATTGACCATCCGCGGAAACACCGTTGGTTCCGTTGAAACGATGACACCACCCCCGGATGTATTGATGCGGCACGGCGACAGCATTAGCCGTGATGGCAGCGAAAGTCCCCGGCGGGGCCTCTGGTGGTCGATCTTTGAGTGCAACGTGTTCGAATCGAGGAAGGAAACCAGCGACGAGCTGACCGCAAAACTGCAGCAACAAGAAGAGGATAGTCTTTCGTCCGCTTCGAGTCTCCGGGATCGAAACCTAAACCCGTCCAGGGTTCCTCGTGCTAACGCACAATTCTTGCAGCAACAGCAACAGCAACAGCAGCTGCAACCTGCAGAACATTTTTCCCAACAGCATATCCATACCCCTGGAAATCATGCACGGAACGTGTCGAACTCTTTGCTGCACAACTCGATACAAAGCCAGGATGCCATGTGCATCATTAAACAAAACCTCGATGCCAAACACCGAGAAAAGGAATCGCTGGAAGCGATAGATATTGACGGCAGCGACGGCTGTTTACCGAAACCGCGCCGCTTGGAGGAGTTCTCGAAAGAGCTTCGGAGCCTGCTGGTGGATCTCATCGAGTACAGCAAGGCCAAGACGTGGAAGAAGAAAGTGCTGACGGTGGTCTTGTTCGCCATCTCCACACTTGTCTTTTACGATCTGTTTTTTGGCAGGGAAGACGTCATCGTTACGTGGCTGCACTCCTTCGTGGTCTGGATGACGACGCACCACGCCGCCGCCGTCTTTGCCTTTGTGGGGATCTTTGTCGTGAGTACCCTGGCGTTTGTTCCACCCACCCTGCTGGTCTTTGGCGCCGGCTACGCCTTCACCGTGGCGCTGGACAACGTCTTCGTCGGGGTGGCGGCCGCGACGGTATCCAGTTTCCTGGGCTCCTGCATCGGCGCCATACTGGCCTTTCTCCGCAGTCGGTACATGATGCGCGACCTGGTCAAGCTCCTCGCCAACCGGTATCCGCTGGTGCGGACCATCGACCAGTCACTCAAGGTGAATCACGGGTTCCGCATCATGCTGCTCCTCCGGTTCTGTCCGATCCTTCCCTTCAACGGTCTGAACTACTGCTGCGGGATCACGGGGGTCCGGCTCTACGACTTTACGCTGAGCCTGATCGGCATTCTCCCCTTTCAGATCTACACCATCGTGCTGGGCGCCACGGCGGGGGCGGTCGAGCTGCAAAACCTGCAACACGACGACTACACACGGGGGGAGATGGCGGCCTTTGTGTGCTTCATCGTCACGGGCGTCCTGTTTGGACTCGTCGCCGTCGCCTACGCGTGGAGTCTCGTCAAGCAGGCGCTGAAGCAAGAGCTCGGCGTGACGGCGGAAGAGTTCGAGTACCTTGTTCGTCCGGCCCGCTCTAGGGTGGATGGCGAGATGGAGATCGAAATAATGGGGGGGTTGTCCCCTTCCACGTCCTATCACCTCCAGGACGACGGCGACGGCGACGCAGCAACGAACAAGAGCGGCATCCACCATTCGAGAACGAACACGGCCGCGTCCAATGGTGGTGTGCGGTTGCAAGAAGAAGGAGAAGAATGGTTCTGGATGTGGGTCTGAATGTGCGGCGAATTCCGAGTATCATAGATATGGGATGTGAAGACGAAGCAAATACCGTGTCTTCCAAAATAAATACCGTACGCCGAGGATTTAGAATTAGATAAATCGACTTTGAACAAGTGTGCCAACAACACAGCTCGCAGTAACAGAAGAAACCTATCAACAATCACTGCATGCAAGCGATGCTGTTTTGAACAATCCAGAGACAATGAAGAACGGACAACAACAAACTACAACGAAACCCGACCAGATGGATTAATACTTCATACTGGTATTTAGGGCATGTTGTTCTCATGGGATAGAACAGGGAACTCTTCCCTGTCAGTATCTTTTTCGGCGAGAATGCAGCTTTGAGACATCTTCATTGGACAAACAGTCCTGAATTGTCCGAAATAACACTGGTTAGGGTTTACCAATAAATTAGTAGAAGTATCCTAACAAATACAGTAGGTACCGATACGTACGTACGTACCGTACCGTATGGACGGTACAGTAATTATTTTTGATAATCTTGTCATGATCTACCGGTACGAGTACATACCGTACGTACGAGTACATACCGTACGTACGTACATAGTATTTTCACGTATCCGTACGTATCGGTATTTACGTACTCGTATGTACGTAGGTACTACCGGTACCTGCGGTTTACTTCAGTTTTTGAATCCCAAATCCCGTTGATTTCAATGACCCCTGGCTGATTGATTTATTGAATCTTCCATTGCGTCGATTCGATCGAATTTCTACGATGTCTTGTTCAATCCAGTTTGATTCATGCCTACCGATAACACTACAGTCTCAGTCAGTAACAATCACAACCACAAGTCTTTTTGCTTGAGAAACAAATCCACGGAAGAGAGAATTCGGAAACGGAAACGAAAACGCATGGCAAAGTACTATCACCGATCTCTCTTGAAGTACACAGACAGAATTGGATTCGACACACAACGATGACACGACAACGACAACGACAACGACAACGATCCAGAAGATCGTCCCGCGCGACCCGGGCCACCACCACCCCGACACTGCTCTCCGTCCTCGTCCTCGTTGGCTGCTCGTGGCTGATGCTGCTGTCGATCGCCGAGGCCGGTGACGCCTGCTGCAAAGCCGAGGCCGCCAGGAGGGCACTGGTCCCGAATCCCCTCGCCGTGAAACCCTCCAACTGGGACGACTGAAGACGACGGCCCCTGGGAAGCCCCGAAGATTGCCCTGTCGGATCTCCCGGGCCGGTACCGCCTGGGGCACGAGATCCGTTTGGGGCTGGCGGGAGCCGCTCCGTGGCTGATCGTCGGCGTGATCGCCGCCGCGCTTCTCACCACGGTGGTCAAGCCCCTGCTTCCGTCGGCGACGATTCGTTCGTGGCTCGGCGGCAGTGGCAACAACAACAACAACAACAATGGCAGCGCCGCCCTCGATTCGATGCGCGGCGCCGTCTTTGGGTTGATGGTTCCGTTTTGCTCGTGCGGGGCCCTCCCCCTGGCGGTGGCGCTGAGCAAGGAGGGGGTGTCGCCGTCCTCGATCGCGGCCTTTGTGACGGCCGCGCAGGCGGCTGGGATCGATTCTTTATTTTTCACGTACGGGGTCTTTGGTGCGTGGGTGGCCCTCGTTCGGATGGTAGCAGCGGGGGTGCTGGCATTTCTGGTGGGCGTGACGCTCGCCGCCGGCTCTGCGAGCGGCGGCGGTAGTGGCAGCGATCCCAGCACGAACACGAATGACAAGGGAACCGAACGCCCATCCAATTCAACTTCCACGGAGGGCCAGCAACAAGGATCGTGCTGCGGAGCAGATGCGGCGAATGGTGCCTGCCGGGACGAACCAAAAGTGGCTGGCAGCACCGGCCCCGCGTCGCAACTCGCGGAGTTCGTTCACACCGCCGTCGAGCTCTTTGCATCGGTGTCGGTGTGGGTCGTGTTGGGTGTGGTGGTCTCGGCGTGTGCCTCCATTTGGGCTCCTCCGGCGGCGGCGGCGGCGGCGGTGGTTCCACCCTCCCGGTCGTTGTCGTCGGCGGCGACCTCGTTGGCGATCCGGTGCGGTCTATTTGTGCTGACGATCCCGGTGACCATCTGCGAACACGGAATCGTCTCGCTGGCGGACGCCCTGCGGAGGGTCGGCGGTTTCTCGGCCGGAACCGCTTTGGCGCTGATCGTCACGGGGCCGTCGACCAACGCCGGGACCCTCCTGGTGCTCTCCCGCCTCGGCAAAAAAAGCAAATCGTCATCATCGCACAACAACAACAACAACAACAACAACAACTGGATCATTTTCGCCGACGCGATCCGGATAGCAACGGTGGTGGTGCTGTTCGGGGTCGGCCTTTCCTACCTGGCGGACGAGATAGGATCGACATCGTCGATCGCCGAAGCGACCAAGTCCTCCGGTGGTGGAGGTGCGGCGGCACTGCCGGAATGGCTCAACGAGAACGCACTGTCGCTCGCGGGGGTCTTTACGGTGGCATCGATTCTGCAATCCTCGTCCTGGCTCTTGCGCTTCGTCGTCGTCACCGTCGGCGTGCTCAAAGTAAAGCAGCACACGTGATATCGCAATCGATCGTGTGGAATGTTTAAATTCCGACGGATGGGAATCGAATCTATCGCATAACAATGAGAGGATAGATCGCACCAACCGGAAACTTTTACAACTTAGTTTGACATTTTTTGCTACGTCTACTATCCCTTGCTATACCATCAGACAGTGTGTCACAACAACAACAACAACAACAACAACAACAGCAAAAAGGCTCATGTTGTACGAATGATCTGACATCTTTGTGATAATACGTTGTTTATTGTTACGATTCGGTCTACCGTAGCACGCGGTCCACGGCATCGCCGATTGCGTTGAAACTGTCCGAAACAGCTATGCAATGCACCCAATTCCGCCATATGCCTCTTGCCTCTGGTTTTGATTGATGGGGTGATTGTCGCGGTTGCCTTGCCATGTTCATTGCATTAGTTTATTATTTCTTGGTCGAACGTCCCTTGAGCAAGAGTTCCTTCGCCTCGTTGAGCTTCCCCGCCAGGTAGGTCGAACCCCCCGTGTCGGGGTGGTTCAAGATGAGGAGCTTGCGGTGGGCGTCCTTAACGCGTGCCGGGGACGAAGATTCCCTGACCCCCAGTATCAGGGCCGCCTCCCGCTTCGTCATCGTGTCCTCGAAGCCACCCTCGTAGTACTTGGTTCCGACGTCGAACCATTCGCGAAAAATGTTCTTTCGGGGCCTGTCGGCGTCGTCCGTGTCCTTTGCCTTCGACTTCTGCTGTTGCTGTTGCTGCTCTTGCTCGGACTTGAGCTTGGCGGCTTCCTCTTCTTCCCGCTTGCGCATCTCCTCCAGTTCTTCCTTGGTCGGCTGGGAATTCTTCCACTCGTTGTACGACTTGATGGCGGAGGAACCGGCAAAGCCCAGCGCCGATACCGTTGCGAGGCCCATCACGATGGCCGCGCCGCGCTCTACGGGCGCCGACGAGTGATAGGATCGCCTGCTCGTCATCGTCGTCGTCATCGTCGTCGTCATCGTCGTCGGAACCGAGGAGAAAGGAGAAGCGTGCAGCAGTTGCCGCATCGCAGGGGTGGCACTGAGGGAGAGATTGGCGTGTGTCTGTGCCTGTGTCTGTGTTTGTTTGTCGCCGTCGTTGCTGACGAGATTGGCGAGGGAAAAGTGGTTTCCGGCGAGGGTGCTCTGGCAGTGTTGTTGCTGCTGTTGGTGGCTTCCCCCGTACCGGTTGGTGCGCTGCCGAATGGCGGCGGCTTTCACCCGATTGGCTACGGTTCCTCCCAAGGACGAGGCATTGGTGGCTCGTCGTGCGGCGTTCATTGCGAGATATGGTTCGGTACGATACGGTCCTTATGTACGCAACAAATACAATGGAGTGAGAGCGAGCGTCTGTTCGTCTTGTGAAGGTTTAGAACCGGAGTTTGTGGTCTAATGCGATGAGTGACGGTGATGTCAGGAGCGAAATGAATCCAGCCGGGTCTTCGTTGGAAACTCGAAACGTGTCGAGAAACAAGAAGGACTCTGTGCCCAACGACGACGACGACGACGACGACGAAGAAAGACGGAGAGAAAACTGGTGGGTCAGATCTCACAACATGATCTCTCTCCTTTTTCGTCCATTACCTCGACTAAATATGTTTTGTACATATAAAAGATATGAAGAATGGATATAAGAGATGGGAGCGATGAAGCGCTTCACCGAGCAGGATTCAGGGCGTAACGTACCGGTATGATGCATTATCTGGTTCTGGCACTTGAACATGACTGATAAACTCGAACCCCCCTCTTTACCGTATGTACGGTACGTACCGGTACGATACTCGTACCCGCAACAGCGATCGTGCGTTCATTCTTCACAATTCACGACCTAATTACCGTAAGATTACCGGCAGCTCTAATTACAGCACGTACTGGTACAGTGTAGGTGCGCGCGAGGCATCCATACATCCATCGAAAACAGGATTCAAAAACAGTTGGACTGTTCTGTGATTGATTCGATTCTGTCAATTTTGAACTTAAAAGCATCAGAAATGAACTTGATGGAGGAGAAATTTAAGTCGTACCGTATGGCATCCGAATCACAGTATCATACTGGAACAGGTACCATTAGAGAATTTACTGTAGTTGAAACACATCTATTACGAATAGCAGAGAGCGGCGAGCAGAAAAAAACCATAAATCTGTAGAATCTGCATCGTCCACCGTAGACCCACCAACACCACCAGGACCCCGAGAAAGTATCCGAACGAGCACCACAACAACCTCTCGTCGCGTCGCGTCGTGCCTTGCACCACTTGCACCACTTCCACCACAATAAGTATGACCGAGAAGATAGAGGTTGACACGGTTGCAACCGACTCCAGGGAGTTAACGAAAGGACCAAGCAAGAAAAAAAAGACGAAGACAAAGAAAGAAGGCACTTCGTCAACACGCAAAACAACTTCATCGAAGTCAAAATCACGAACAAAATCAACATCGACATCGACATCGACATCAGCATCAGCATCAGCATCAACACCGTCGACGTCGACGTCACCAAAACGGAAGAAGGAAAAAATGGAAAAGAAGCACAAGAAAAAGAAAAAAGACAAGAACGAAGGACTCGCTGCAACAGCAAATGGCGTGAAGAAATCCTCTGCCACGCCGAAATCTGCCTCGATCGATCCATCGCATCACAACATCATGGCAAAACCAAAGTCGATCGCCGAATTCGTGGTGACCTGCTCCCACCACTACGACAAGAAGAGTGCCGTGGTCGAATGGATTACCGAAAACCCATCCGCGGCGGCGCGCTTGACCCCGACCGACGTGGGCTCGACGCTCTCGAAGATCTCATTTGCCCTGGAACACCCCGAAACCGCAAAGCTCCTGGCGGAGGGCATCCACCGGAACGGCGGGTCGGTCACCACGGCGCACATCCTTGCGGCGATGAGGGCGTCGCCGATCCAGGATTCGTTGGTTGCCGAGAAAATGATTCCGTACGTGGTGGATCCCCAGAACAAGGACCGTGTCCTAGAAGCTCTCCACATGACCTTCTACACGGACGACGTTTCGAAGTGTTTTGCGGCACGGCAATCCGCGATTAGTAGTTGATTGATGTGATGGGATTTCGGGCCATTTTATTCATGCGATAGACGGTATTGTTATTATTAGTATTAGTATTTTCTTTTTTGTCATATTATCAGCGAAAGAGAGACCCAAACTTTCGTCATCCGATGGCCTCTTCGCAGAGCACTAGTACTTTTTTGAACAAAGGCAATCGATAACATGATACAGACTGGGAATTTTATCATTGTAGACTAAGCGAAAGATCCAACTCTTTGTCTTGAATCCTGGATGAAGACGTTACTCCGTTTGCGAAATGATGAAACACCTAATTCATGTTTTGTTCGAGGCCATCACTGCAATGCGGTGGCTGTCTTGACTTTTGACCGTAGCGAAGGTACTCGATTGGGTTGACAACGATAGTACGTTGTAGGTTGTGTACGGTTTCGACATTACACCAACCCCATCCCATCCCATCCCATCAGTGCAAACTACAAACACCCCAATAGAGCACCTCGCTGTCGATCGTCTTCTTGGAATAGTCCGTTTCGAAAGCTCTTGGGGATCGGATCCAGATCCAACCTAACGTGTTTATCTGGTATGTGTGTGTGTGTATTTGCGTGATTGGGTGTATGCTGGAGTGAGCGTTAATGTATTTGAGCAAGATTGGATTTCTTCGGATGCCAAAATTCATACGAATACAAATGGGTGCTACCTTCGAATGTTCTGCTGATCGCGAGCGCAGCATCACGCGTGTTGTATTGCTGTCCATCCGGAACGACCAGCTGGATCGTCATACTTATTTGGAGACACAAGAGCACGAATTGCGAAAACCTATGGAGCACATCGATTTATCCTCTGGACGAATGTGCCAAGTGTTGTTGTTCACAGTCGAAGGAGTACAGAGGCTATGTCGCATTATTTCCTAGGACAGAAACTCCATGACCGACATATTCTCTATGAGTTTTCCGCCCCAATGGTCAGCGGAGACGGGTCGATCGGGATCACAATTGCACTCGATTCTGGCCATGAAATCCTGCAGATGCAAGAGAGCATCTTTCCACCCCTGTCGCGAGACGGATTGTTCGGAAAATGTCCCGGCGGGACGCACCAGATCGCAACACCGACCCAGGGAAAGCAGAGCGCATTCCAAGTGTATCTCGATGCTGCTGATTGTGGTAGAAGATTCGGAGGTTTGTTTTTTCAATTGTGCTTTGAGTGTCGGGGGGATCAGCATTGTAGCTATTTGTCGCTCTCGATTGTCCCGATAGGCTTCGTTCATTTGTTCGAGGAGTGTAGCCAAGGACCGGCGCGTAGCGACCAAAGCACGGTAATTGTCGCGCTGGAAGAATTCCGACTAACAGCATAAGGGTTAGATACTCCTATTGCCAAGCCAAAACCAATCCCAAAACGCTGCGCACTTGGTTCTTTTAAACTTACGTTTTCTGCTACGCCCTTGAGGTTGACAAGAAGGGGTACCAACGCCTGTGACATGAGGTAACACTTCCCCAAGAATGCCTCTTTCATTTTTTCCTTGTTGGACGATACAACATACGGGTATATAGAGTAGTGGTAGGACCATGTCGTTCGAATAATGCCTCTCCGATACTGTTCGCTATTCGCCGCATGTTCGAGATCGTGAACAAGCCTGGCCAAGGGTGATTGCCGTGGTGACCGAATGTGA
This sequence comes from Pseudo-nitzschia multiseries, assembly GCA_037355745.1. Lineage (NCBI taxonomy): Eukaryota > Bacillariophyta > Bacillariophyceae > Bacillariales > Bacillariaceae > Pseudo-nitzschia > Pseudo-nitzschia multiseries. The sequence goes on along the minus strand of CM074784.1, from coordinate 16,568,574 downwards.
ATGTCATTCAGATTGCACAAATCATACTCTGTGCTAAATAGTTTCCAATGGATATGAATCTTCTTTCGAGGTTCTTGTCGGGTCATACCGTACTCGTCCATGTCCGATTCGTAGTCTTGTGATTCGTCGAGCAATTTCTCGAGATACTTCTTGTCGAACAGTTTTTTCACGATGGGAGCTAGTGACGACGGAGACCAAGAGGAAGGAAATGAAGAGGAAGAAGTGTGCTGGTTTGAAAAAGTACTGCGATAACCATCGTCGAGGTCGTCACTATCGTATTGCTGGATGTTGCTTCTCGACTTCGTTGAGGAGGATGAATTGGGTATTGGACATAGATTGGTCTGTTTAAGTGATATATCATTGGCCTCACAAAGCTGCCGAAAAAATTCAATTCCCACCAAAATAACCGAATCGGAATTCGAAGCACTTTCTACAGCTGTGGCGGCAGTGGAAGCACCATTGGTAGGAGCAGGGCCGGAAAAGCAAATGAGACTTGGTTTATAACCTTCGAATTTCATAGCTTTTGCGAGTGAAACCAATCGAACAGCGTATTCAATAGTTAATTGGCCTTCGTGAAGTGGTCTGGCAAACACAATAGCTACGTCGGTGTGAATCAAATTCTTCTGTTTCTTCTTACGTAGCTTGGAAGAGGATGAGATAGATTCCGATGATCGGGAAAGGATTGATTTCTTTTGATTGGCGCGGTCGTTGTTGAGATCTTGATTGTTGTTGTGCTCCAAAAGGACACGTATCGAATCTGTTTCTCGGGAAGGCTTGTACCCGTCGGGGTGACGCAAAAGTTCTTCGTCGATTACTTTGTTCAAGTTGGTAATCGAAGACAAATGATGATACTGGTTTGATTTGTTGATTGAGTCTTCGTCGTCAAACATATCATCATAGTCTTGGTCATACTCGTCATCTTCGTCAAGGTACAAATCGTCGTCTGCGTCGTTGTAATTATTCTGTCTTCGTCTGTTCGTCCCTCCACCGGTTCCATTCGTATTGACTTTCTTAGTCTTGTCTTTCTTCTTCGCCGCTGCGGCCTCTTTAGCGGCCTTGGCAAGCCTCGACACAACATTGTTCCCGATTGGCTTCAATTTTCTTGATGATCCTTCGTTCGTTCGTTCGGTACCGGAGTGTTGCTGTTGTTGTTGTGTTTGATCCTGCTGTCGTCGATCCTTCTCAGCACCACTCGGTGTTGCTGTTGCTGGTTGTTGTAGGTCGTCCTTCAAGTCGCTCGAAGAAATTGCCATGTACAGAACGCTCGTCGATGGCCTATCGGCCGCATTGGTATGACTAGTAGAATGATAAACATCGGGAGACACGCGATGGCTTCCACGATAGCATCTGGAATACGCGAGGGCACTTGCCTGTAGGCCGAGAGAATTAAGATGCAACGCCTCCTTCCGTAGCGAGGACAAGACGGACAAGAGCGAGACAAAGACTACCGCAACGACCCAACTCCGCCGAGTCATCATCGGTTCCATACGAATCCTACCAATCGAGAGGAACCGCGAGATCGTGATTGTTGGCGTAACTGATGTTGCTGCTGCTGCTGCTGCTGCTGTTCGCCCCCAAGATATTCGTGGATGCTTCCTTGTAAGGGCGCCTGAAAAGTGTTGTGCTCGAAGGGATAGGGACACTATTCGGATTCTGCTTGTGCTCTATCTTTCAAGCGACATCAAGCACAACTTAAACTGTCCGGAATTTGGAAAAAAATCGTACCACGCGGCGATCTTATCCTACGGTACCGTACGAAGCGGCAGAGAATCAAGAATGATGATGATGATTGGACAACACATTCTTTTTTATGATGGCAAAGTGTGATAAAAAAGGAATGTGGGACACAAATTTGGGTAAACGTTTAGTGCGTACTTGCACTTTTTTGTTGAGCTCTAATTGGTGGAGTTGCAGTCAAACTTTAACTCAATTCTCAATCTGATTCAGATGCAACCTTTGGTGACTTAAAGAGGGGCGGAGCATGAGGGTCAGCTTTTATTTAAACTATATAAAACTATATTTTGAGTCATACTACGTCACAGTAGTACTACTAGTACGGGTACTAGTAGGTCTGCTGGTACCAACTAAGTAAAAATCCTTGAAGGCATTTAGTTTTGAGGCAAGGTGATAGTAATTTTTGGAATGAAATATCTTTTGGTTGCACATGCTGACCACAACTCGTCCTCCACTTTGCCCCTTCAAAGCACTAATAAGTATTTCATGATGGATGCTGCAGCAGAAGTTTGAAGTTGTTCCAATTGTTAGTTCCAGTTATCCTCTGCTCGTAATTCAAATTCCATGTTCTGAGGACAGAAAGATGAGGATAACTGTTACACTAGTAGCTGCTTGCCTAAACATCAGAGTGCAGTAGCACTATTATTATCAGACCTGCATACTACTTATCTATGAACATGGAATACTACATGATGTTTTATTAAATTGCTTCAGTGCATATGCTAGTACAGTACAGTGCTACAACAACTTATATGAATATGCTAGTACAGCACAAGAATACAGTAGTGCAATGTAGTACAGTCCTACAACTTGAACCAGCACACGAGCAAATCCAGTATCTAAAATATAGTGTGCGCTATACAACAGCAGCAAGAACAGAGCAGCCTTGCTCCCCAACAAGCTCAAGCTCATCATCTCACACCTTTCAATTAACTGATTAGTACGTCTGGCACCTTACAATCTGCTGTAATACAACCATTGTAGAACTAAAAATCTAAGGCAAGGTCTATCTGACCATACTGTGATAATTGGTAGTTAGAAGAGACCTGGCTTAGCCCTAGCTTTGCTGTAGTGGATAATCAGTTCTGGAATCAATAGACCAACACCTCAATCAGCTGTCTCCCAGCAGAACAGCTCCTCCTGTTGCTCTTCTTTGCCTTTGGATTGTAGTCAGCTCTGCAGTCACTTTTGAAAGGAATTTGACAAATTAACAGTCACATGCTTGTTGCAAGCTTGCAAAAAGAAGACAACAGTCGGTTGAAGCCCATTGCAACAATCCAACAGCAGACTCAATAGTCTTTGTACTAGATAATGCATGGATTTGGAAGGGATAGACATTATTGTATGCAACACCAGAGATAGTCCTAAGTGAAAATCGTGCGCAAACTCAATGAAATCCAGCAATGACATGATTATTTCCTCAATTCAAGAGTTGAAATACGTATCTAGCTAGTCCTCAAAAATTTTGCTTGCTGGAAGCCCAGCACCACCAGGCAGGCGGAGTGGCGGCACCAAACAACAACAGCAACAACAACTGTTTTTCTTCTTGCATCCTCCTCCATGGATTCACAGTGGACCACCACTGTCAGCACCAGAGTCAAAGTGTTACTACTAGTTTCTTTCCTTTTAATCTGAATGAATAACAAACATTATACCTAATAGTTTCCTTCTCGACTTTTCTTTTTTAATTGCAAGATAGTTTTGCTGTATGACAGCAGTTGTTGTATCCCATGGTGTGGTACTAGTATCATAGATCTTGATACGGTACCGATAGGGTCAAGCTCAAAGTGATACTGAAGCGATAGGTTTGGTACGATAGGTAATCGGGAAGGGCTTGCTTTCGTGCTGGGTCGACGTGCTCTGATCGCGCGCAAAATATTTGATGACAGGTTAAAACCCTGCATTGCCAAGTTCAAAATTCTACATGTCTCGCGTGCAACTCATACCAGTAATTGTTGACCGACTAACTTTATCCGTTTATTATTCTTTATTATTTAGATTCCTGAGGAAGTGTCACGCGGGAGCTTCGTAAGAGTTTACGGTTACCGGCACGAGTGCGGGTACAAATTACCAGTATCTGATCTGATCTCATCATCAAGAAGAACACGATTACAACTCATTTGAATAGGCAACTTGGATATCCACTTTTTCGTCATTGCGTCGAGTACAAAGTCTTGGGTGGTCTTGCAATTCCGCCGGAATCAATTACATTATATTGTCTGTATTATCATTATTATTTCATGGTCGTCCGGTCATACGATACCAGGGCCAAGAGAAAGTAGTTCTGCACAAGTTACGACGACCAATGGAAGGTGTTGCAGCATTGTAGATAGAGTTTACAGCAGCGATTAGCGGTTAGCGATAGCATATCCATATCATTGTGCGGGCTTGATCGATTCGGATAAAATGAAATTGCGCCGATCGACGAGAACGTCGATTGCAGTTCCGGGAAATATACAAGATTCGAAAAGAGTCGAAGATATGCCGCCAGCAAACAAAGGTCGGAAATCTCGACGGGCATTGGTAAGTTTCAATAGCGTTCAGGGCGGTGATTCCGGAATCATTCCTGGTGAATTCTCACCTTCATTATTAATGGTTCTTTGGCCTTTTCTGTTCCTCGCTTTATGCCAAATCAATTCGGGTTGCTACAGGGAGATGTATCGAATAAGAATTGTCGGGAGAAAGAATCAGAAACAAATGGGAATAACCAGAGATCAGTCGACAATGAAAAACAAGAATTGAGAAGATCGCGCCGATTATCTACAGCACATGCTAAACAAGCCACCGGCGATCGCCGTGATCATAATGTTGCAGAAAATGAAGCAGCAGAAGCGCATGCAGTAGCACGAAGTAAGAATTCAAACAAACGAGAACCAGTTGCCAACATACATCACGATTCGGATGCCTCCTCCAATACAGCAAACATAGATAGAAACGATGAGGCAGCAAAGCAAAAAGTGGGTGCAAGCAAAAAGAGAAATAAACTTGGGAAGATGTCTAATGACGAAATATTTAATGTTGAGTCAAGTCTTCTCGAACCAAGGCCGAAAAGGAAACGTGCTAAATCGAAGCCGGGTCCAATCAAAAAGAAGAGGCAGTCTGTCGGGACCGAAACAGAAGTGAACCAAGGTGAGGAAACGCAAGATGCACAAGTATCGCTCCTTCCAGACGCAGCCATTTGTTTGACTTCGAAAAATCTTCGGTGCTCGGATCTCCTAGTAACATCCGAAGAAGACCATTGCCTGCTACGAAAGATCAAAGGCCCTTTTGATGCATCTAAATTCACGATAGGAATCGCTAGTTACGACAAGCCTAATGAACGCAATGTCGATGAAGTGCCATTTTATGTCACTGACATATTTCAAAGACTGTTTGATGCCGAGGTAAGTCTTTCGTTTGTTTGTGTATAGTTGCAATGATTATTCTGAATGGTTGCTAATACAAAGACCTTCATCTATTTTTCGGTTATTTTCTCGTTCAATCAGGAAATGACGAAACCATTGCCATCATACATGACAGATGTCCAGTCTAAAATCAATAGTAAGATGCGCGCAATGCTTATAGATTGGCTCGTTGCCGTCCACAAAAAGTTTCGACTTCAAACAGAGACACTCTATCTATGCGTCAATATCATCGATAGGTATCTTTCTCGCGTTCGCATAAGGCGTGAACATCTACAGCTACTTGGGATCACGGCGCTTTTTGTTGCTTCCAAGTACGAGGAACAATATCCCCCTGAGGTGAAGGATTGCGTGTACATTACCGATCGAGCCTACAGTACACAACAGGTGCTGGATATGGAATTTGAAATTGTCGTTGTTCTCGATTTCAAGATGACTGTCCCCACTGCGTATCCGTTCTTGCAGCGGTTCCTACATATAACCAAAGCGCCAAGCATGGTCAGAGACCTAGCAAGCTTCTACACAGAACGAATGCTACAAGAATATTGCGTGTTGAACTTTCGACCATCTCTCCTTGCGAGTGCAGCTGTTTGCTTAGCTTGGAATAACCCACGTGTAAGAGAGGAAATGGAAGACATAGAATCAGATGGGAGACTTCCACGAGTGGTAAGTATGAGGTGAATGAGATAGTGTGAACGAATCGCCGACCTGCCATGTACTGAGTATGGTTTTTGGGTGGTGGATGTTGCCCATTATTAGCTTCCCGGACTCTCAATATCTTCCCTTTTTTCTTTCCACCGAAGTTGGAAATTATCATAAATTACACCGGATTCTGTGAAGGAGAGATTAGACACACCGCTGATGTCATGTGTTTGAAGATTCAACCGGATGACAATACTGTGCAATTCAGCCCTCGTACGAAGAAACTCAACCAGGTGCATTCAAAATACTATGCTCCACGATACAACGAAGTGTCACGTTTTCCGTATCCTGACGTCAGTCATTTGATCACATAGAAAATAGTTCACATTTCATCTTCGACAGAGAGATTCTGTACATGGACAAAATAGTACAAGAACCAAGTGATCCGAATGAGACTTTTATTTGGGGTTGAATTCCATTTCTATCCCATTATCTTGGATAATTGGCTCCTGATCGCGAGCTCTTTGTGTGAAATTGTCAGTCACTTCTTCAATCCCAAGATTTGAATTGAGAAGCTACCGTCTACCACGGACTTGGGGGACCACATTATCGAAAAGCCTATCTTGAAAGTCCTTTGCGAGAAACAGCGGTCAAGAAAAATTGCATAGAAACTGAATGATCGCTATTCGACGCATACACTCTACGTGTATCGTACCTCTCAAGCATTGCTTACATTATTCAGTTCCAAGAAACTGAAACTCCCAAATAATTGCAAAATACTGTAACATACTACAGCTAAAAAGAGTGTGTAAATCGTACGGGTATGTGTGTAAAGTAGGGCGGCCATTTTGAGATAACTTTTCCCCCCTTCCGCTCCTTGCAAGCATGGATTCCGGTCCTGTTAGTCCTATTGATCTTACTCTCCAGCTGTAACTTCCTGACCAAAGTAATTACCGCAACAGAATTGGCAAGATCAAGAGCTTTCTATCCCTTAATCGTTCCGTACGCACAGCGACATACAAATTGCTCATTTTTGAGGGGCCAAAAGAAAGTCTTAACTCTGTCGGATTTCAAATCCGACTTCATATTCTTATTCCCCGTAAAAAACTCTTAGAAAACACATTGTCCCAGGTCTGTACTTGGTATTTTGCCTCAGCTATCGGCACCAGAAGCTCTATTACACTTGCTTTTTTTCCGGTGTGTGTACAAACTCAAAATTCCTTATCACCATGGAAATAAATTATGACTGGCCACTACACTCAACCAATCCAAGATCCAAGCACATCGTTGTCACCGTCATCAACAGAGCTACAATCCAGTAGAAGAGGGGACTGATTTGACCAAAAATAAAGGATTTACGGACTGATTCTAGTTTTGCTCCAATCGGCGACGTGGTCGTCACCCTTGTCTTCACCACCATGGCCAGAAACACAAGAACAAGTGATGGGGATCCCCCCCCCCCCCCCCCAGCAGCCCCAAACGCCACAGAAAACATTGATATGAGTAATAGTCCACAGATCAGGGACCTTAGCCCCCTTGCTACTTTGGAATCACGATTTGGTGATGGGTATGATAGTGATGGAGCAAAAGGTCCCTTCTATGATGCTGTCCATGAAGAGGGGGATCAAGAGAAGGAACACTCTCAGGAACACCACTTTGGTCCTTTAGCACCTCCCCAACCCAAAAACGAGGACACAGACGAGGGGGAGCCGCCAGCGGAGGATGACAGTGACCAAGACGCCGACAACAACAACAACAGCAACGGCAACAATGACAACCACACCAAGAAATCTGTTGTTTGGCTACGACAGGAGCTCAAGCTCCGGCGCCAGCCAACCTCTGGCAACAAAGCAGCTTTGGCAAGCAGTTTAACCAAAGCAATAGACCGGGGTATCAATCGATTCGATACAGTGGAGGAAGCAAATGAAAGCAGACCCAAATGGGGTCGTCAACACAAGCAACGGCAAGAGGAGCTGACACGACGCCGTAATACCATGCAACTATTCCCTGACACGCTCCACTGGAGAGAGCTCTATCCAGAGGGTGTGGTTGTTGAAGAGCCAGCTAATCCAACCTTCAGGATTAGCCAAGCTCCCACTATCTCTGAAGTAGAGGGTAGGCTTGCGCCCCCTCCCAAGAAGTACAACTTCACTGAAGTATTTGATAACCCCAAGTTCAAAGCAGTGAAGACAGAGTACAAATTCGACCGGCGGGGGAACATTTGGAAGGATGCAGCTGGAATCCCCATTACTAAGTGTACACCAAGGGAGAAGGGTTGTGTTGACCCAGAGTTCCAGAAGAAGCATGGCCTGTCATCTAAGTTGCATCCTTGGGATTTCGCGGAGGTATTTCTTCCCCTTTACAATGATGTAAAAGAGAAGAAGAAGAATTCGTCCTTTTCATTTGAAGATACTGAAGAACTGGACGAATTGGAAAGCATCCCTTGCAGGTGCAGGGGAGAAGATCTACAAGGAGTTTGAAACATTTAAAAGCAAAGAACTCAGGCAATTCTTTGGGCTGTATGTCTTGCATAATCTCTGCCCTACAGCTTGAGTTGAATACAAGCTCCGATCTACAACAAGCGGTTGCATTGCTGGCAACAATTTCATTCACAACGCCTTCACAAAGCCAAGGCGCCAACAAGGTGATAGCAGTGATGCAAACAGAGTGGGCAATCCAATGAAGAGACACAAGCACTTCAAGGCATTCATTGCCTGCAAGATCCTTGTGTCCCTACTCCTCCAAGGAAGGAGTATCCAAACTGGAAGATACGTCCATTGATTAAGTGGATGAATTTGCAGTGCCCGCGCGCTTGGATGCTATCCCGAAGCATTGCAGTGGATGAAATGACTATGCGCTTTAAGGGTCAACACATTGATAAACGTCGAATCACATACAAGAGGGAGGGCAATGGCTTTCAGGCCGGCACTTTGTGTGATAATGGCTACTACTGCTACCAAGTCTACATGAGGAATGATCCTGCTCCAAAGAAGTGTCTTGACATGGGGCTTTCACCTCTTGATTCGCATACCATGTGGCTGTTTGACTCCCTCAAGGATAAGCATCATCATGTTGGAATGTACAATCTCTACAACTTGGTTATGTTCTGCAAGGCTGCCTTTAGGCATTCAAAATGAGTCCTGTGTCATGGAGTAATGTGCAAAGCAAATAGTGGCATCCCTGACTGTGTTTTCCAACAGGAGCTGAAGAACATATGCGCTCAGCGGGCAGTGCACGGAACTGTGAAAGCTGCTGTCCTTGAAGGTGATCCAGAGTGTGCATTTCTCATTGCTTCCAGTGTCTATGACACAAAGCCTGTTCACTATTTGAGTATGGTGACTAGTAGTGTGATCGAGTGGGTGGAGAAAGAAAAAGTAGTTTACAACGTGGAGACCAATAAGAAGGAAAAGATGAAATTCTTACGATTGAACCAACTCGACACATACAATAACGGAATGGGGGACGTCGACATTGCTGATCAGCTTAGAGGAGTGTACAGGTTGGATAGGTGGGTCCTGAATCAAAAGTGGTGGTGGTCTGTTATGTTTTGGGCTATTGGAGTGCTCCTTACAAATGCCTACAAACTGCTGTACTTGAGTGTGTACAAACAAGAAGGTGTTAAGAACCCCCGTTATAAAGCTCATTACAACTTCAGAAGAGCTATTGGCAAGTACTGGGTAGATCCTGAAACAGTTGAAGTTTAAGCAGAAGCCCGAATGTTCTTTATCTCCTCCACTGCTGATCAGTTTGATGTATCTCCATTGACAACAACAACAACAACAACAGCAACAGCAACATCAACAAACAATGACAACACCACCAGTCAAAAGTCTGCTAGGGTGAATGGCGCAACACTCATAGATGGAGGGGCTTTGGGATGTAGATTGCAGAGGAACTTAGACCACTTTCCTTTCAAGGTGAAGAAGTGGACACAGTGTGCTATGCATAAATGGCTTGGACTAAGAAAGGATGGGCCGCTGTTGAAATGTGCTACTTGCAATGTCCATTTGTGTCTTGATTGTTATGGTCCTTTCCACCGGTCTGCTGATCTATTATCATAGAAGGTAATGCTGAAGAACAACTATGAAAAGGAAGCAAAGAGACAAAAGAAGAACAAGTAGCTGCCGGCTGGGGCGGACAACGAAGAAGACGCGGATTACGAACAAAAATCACGATTCAATTGCAAGAACCTTGACCTCGACGACAGCAAGAAGTATTGCTTAAAATTCGCCACTCCTTTCTAATTGTGTGGAAATGACGTGGGATTGTGTTGGAGTCTTTGGTGTTTTCTAGGCCAGGGCAGGACAACGAAGAAGACGCAGATTGCGAACAAAAATCACGATTATCATCGTCGTCCTCGTTCTTGTTCTTGTTCTTGCTGGGCGAGACGCGGATTGCGAACAAAACCTTGACCTCGACGACAGCAAGTATTGCTTCAAATTCACCACTGCTTTCAATTTGTGTGGAAACGGCGTGGGATTTTGTTGGAGTCTTTGGTGTTTTCTAGGCCGGGGCGACGACGGCGGCGAGGGAAACTCAAAAAGTTGCGAAACACAATGGACCCGATGTATGAAAATTGGCTGATTTCTGCCAAAATTAGCCAAAAATACCCAACTCAAGTAATAAAAAATCCTTCTCTGTGTTATTTCACACTAGTATGAGTGAAAGATTGTTACTTTGGTTGAGAATGATGCCCTTTTATTGACTCCACTTGAAAGAACTTGGAGGATGATTGTGCCATGAGGTACCAAAAAAACCCAAAAATTCAAAAAAAGTTTGTATGCGCGTCGACGTATTTTTCCAGAACGATTAAGGGATAGATACCCAATTTGCTGGGGTCACGCGCCGGAACCCCTTCCAAATTTGATTCTTTTGGTCAAGAAAAGGACGAAAATAAAAAAATTCATCAACACACCCATCATAATACCAAGTGGTCTCAACCCAACCATTCCTTAACCATGGCATTAAATGTAGTTTGAAAAAAAAAACAGCCAGAACAAGAAGAGCAACACCCCCCCCCCCCCCCCAAGGGCAAAATTGTAACGCTGAAAATCCTCCCACAGCAGCAACAAGGATCCCTCTGCTCGCGGCAACAACAAGCAAGCAACACTACAGTACAAGATGCTCCCCAAGTTGCGGATTTTGTTTTGAAGAAAACAGCTGAAGCAACAACAACACCCCCAAGGGCGAAAAAACTCACCCTGCAGCAGCATCAACACACACAGTTGGCGCTGTGGCAAGAGGCGCTGCCCTTCCCCCTTGCAAGTTAACGAATAAGGCTGCTGTTATTCTAATTCATTCCTGCAATACATTTACTACATCGGCAGCTATGGCAGCAACCAGATTTACACAGGAGGAGAGCAAAAATTGATCCCTACTACAAAAAAGAGTATTGCAAATGAAGAAGAAATTGCTGGAAGAAGAGAACAACAATTTCAAAAAATTGGGTGAAATCACAAAGGGGGACCAGATGAGTTTGGCCCAAAAATGCGTCTGATTCCCAAAGAACCCCGAATCTTGTTTGTGTGACGTTTGTCAGCGGCAGTAATCTGTGACGGGGTATATGCAACATACGGTATAACTATCAACCTGAATATTGCGGAATCGTGTTCGGGAATGACTCACGGATCCACCATGCAGGGGGCAACAACCGGTGCTTGCAGAAACGGTGGAAGACGCAATTGCAGAGGCAATTGAAACGTACGTTGCATTGACCGCAGCGCGGATGAAGGACAAACTGGACCGGCAGGCACTCTTACAGAAGCTCATAGCATGCCTTGCTAACGGTGTAATTCCAGCGCCACTGACTGATCCTGTTTCTTTATTCACAAGGCTGCAGCTGCTGCGGTTTGCAGATGGGGTGGAAGTCTCTAACCTGAATTCACAGATGAAGGAATGCTGTGCAACATATGGAACACATACAAATATTAATGAATGATTTACAACCCTAAAAGAATTTTTCTTTGAGATGGGCTTTGCATGGTTGCCAACAAAGGAGAGAGCCGCTGGGGGACACAAGGGAGAGCTGTATCCCCCCCTGAACAACTTCAGCAGATAATCAACGTGGATGAAATGGGGCTGCCACTGGACACAACACAACCATGTTCGGTGGACGTCCTGTCACCCAGTACGGACTGAGTAGCAGTGAGCTCCCCATGGGTGCAAGCCATGCCAATAAAAGCAGTCACATAACACTCATCTGTGGCAGATGTGCTTTGGGAGATCCCATTCCACCACATTTTCAGGTTAAAAGTCTTGCTAAAGAGGAGGGGAGCAAGCGAATCCAGGATTCGTTTTTGGATGAGCTCGAACAGAATGCGGTAACTGGAACATGGGGATTCAATGAGCCAACACAGTGGTGGAGTATGGTGAATTGTAATGGTAGTGTGGGAATGGATGGAACAGAGTTTACAAAGGTAGCGAAGGGCATATACATCCCGTTATTTCCAGACCTCGCCCCTGTGTCTGGAAAGCGAGTAGTGTTGTTAGTTGATTCGGTTCTGGGACAGGAGAAGGATGAGTTGCAAATTATTACAGCCCCCAAAGGCCTCTACTTACTTACCAGAGTTCCAAATATGACACATATTTGGCAACCAATGGACCAGAACTATGGACCATTTAAAACTATATGTTGTCAAAACAAGATGATACTGAAAGACTTGTGCCGTGCAAGATGACTTACCATGTGATCTCATGATATTCCGCCACTTGTATTTGGGGGATGGGAGACTGAGTATGTCACTTTGCACAGCGCGTTTCACGAATCATTTTCTGTGGAAAAAGCGAAGGCTATCTGGTGCCACATTGGTATCCTCCCTTTCACACAAAAATGTCTAGAGAATCACAATGCACCTCACGTGTTGCCAATGCTACCAAATGGTTCTGTAGACCTTACAGTGGCAGTGGATCCAATGATGGCAAAGTTACTTGACCTAAAACTTTGCAAGAGCACCACAGTAAAGGACCACGTGGAGTACAGTTTGAAAGGCGAAGCGTTTACTGCAAAGGCGCCATGAAACAATGAGAAAGAGAAGATTGCATCTACTAAACCAGGTTTGAACAAGCAAATATTGCAAATTTCAAACACAAAGACGGCAGGACAGAAATTCTGTATCACCGGTGGGTTTGTCACTAGCTCCAAGGACGTTTGGAAAGCAAGAGTCTTGAAGGAACGTTTGAAAAAAATTGCCACACTGAAGAGTTGTGAAGAAAAAGGGAGCAGCTGAGGCCTTAGTTGCAGAGTGTGGGGGCGAATTTGCTAGACTAGTAGTGCAACATTTGAAAGTGATATATGAATGGAAGCTTGGAAAGAAGGTTGCTGCTGGAATGAAGAAAGAGCAAATAGTTGCTGCTCGAGTCAAAGCAAAGGATGATGCGCCGGTTAGTGCTGTGGAGTGGAGTGTGGAGGTGAATGGCGCTAAATTTGAACGACTGGAGAATGCAGAGATCACCATGAAAGAAACACTCTTGGGAAAGGCGCCATGACAGAGACGTTAGAGAAGTGTGTTCAAACAATTAAGGATGTGGTGACTCCAGAGATGCTGGAGATAGCAGACCTGGATGATGGAAAGATTGAATACATTAAAAGGATGCAAGCAACAAGGGGCATGGAACCAATGCGCGATTTTGATATGGCTACAGTGTAGATGTAATGGGCGTCCTCATCGTCGTCGTCATCGTTTTGCCCTTGGATGACACCGCATTTCGCCCTTTTCGCCCGTTGGCGTCACTTAAACGATGCTCATGGTTGGTTGCGTCAAATTTGTGCGATGTATTTTAAAAAATCCAAAAGGTTTTGTTGCGTGCATCACAAAAAATTCTCTACTTATATTTGCACGCAACAATTTGAAGGAGGGCTATTTTCGCACCGATAGTTCCAGCCCTGACTCTCAAAATGCAGCTTTGTTTTGGTCAGTTTTAAACTTTTCTTTTGAAACGGCGTTGCAAACTATACATGTTACTGCCCATTAAAGTGATTAGAAAATCTCAACATAGAGCACCTGGATCTCAAAATTGTGGATCGGTGTTTCATATCATTATGGTTTGTTTTGGTCACTTCTAAAGTTTTCTTTTTGTACATTGTTGCATGATGTTTGGTTGCTGTTTGAGGTGTTGTGGTTTAAAGTTTTGTCAAAGATGTTTTTCGTTTCATCAGTTTGGAAGGTCGTCCTATGTCATGTTTGGTTGTGTTATCTAATTTGTTATGCGACGAGTTACTGTGACCAAAGTGTAGCAACTTAGATTGCTTTGACAATTTTATTTTGGTGTTCTCTAAATTGTGAATTACCCCAACAAATGAAGAGAAGTATGTTTGGACCACCTGCACTGCCTGACGGAGGTGTTGGCGAAAAGGCCACTATTTCACGTGCAAATGCATCCGCAGCTGCCACCACAGCCGCAGAAGACAACACTATTCCGCAAGCAAATCCAGCCGCAGCCGCAACCACAGTTGCAGAAAACAACACTAGCCCACCAGCAGATGAAGTCGCAGCCAAGACCCCAGCTGCAGAAAACAACACTAATCCACCAGCAGATGAAGTTGCAGCCGCAACCTCAACCGCAGAAAACAGCACTAATCTACCAGCAGATGAAGTCGCAGCCGCAACTGCAGCCACATAAAACAACACTATTCCACCAGCAGATGAAGCCGCAGCCACAGACACAGCTGCAGCCACAGACACAGCTGCAGCCACAGACACAGCCACAGACACAGCTGCAGCCACAGACACAGCCGCAGACACAGCCGCAGACACAGGCGCAGACACAGGCGCAGACACAGATGCAGACACAGACGCAGACGCAGACGCAGACGCAGATGCAGACGCAGACGCAGACGCAGACGCAGACGCAGACGCAGATGCAGACGCAGACACAGCCGAAGCCGAAGCCGAAGCCGAAGCCGACAGCCACAGCCACAGCCACAGCCACACTCAAAACAAGAAGTTTGTCTCAAAAAGGTATAAAATCTCCTCCAACCTGTCCAGTGGGTGCAGAAAAACAAAAGTAGAGAAGGTTGTCTGTAAAACCAGTTGGGAATCAAAAGAAAAGAAGCTTGTCTCAAACAGTTTGACAGACATTCGTTGCAAAACAAAACGAGAGAAGACTTTCTCAAAAATCTCCACCGCAAGGTCTGCGTGGGGGAGAAAAGATCCCTAGTCTACCAGCAGTTGTACCTCCAACACCAGATCAAGTCAGAGCCGCACAAGCTACGCCGTGTCCGGGCAATGTGGGCAGTGGTACTTTATCATTACAATTGTTTGAGGATGAATCACAATACAAGGTTCACACAGATGCGATGAAACGACGTGTCAAAGCTTGCCTTGAAAAGCAGGGTCCTAGTAATGGCTTCTCTGACAATATTTTGACTGACAAAGTGATCACTGCCGTATGTCAGGACGAAATTGCATCATTCTTTAACCAGCTGATAAATAACGTTTTCATCGTCACCAAACTCTTTTCTTCGGGAACCTGTCCTGTCTTCAGCCAGACAGCAATGGATGAGAAGCCATCATTGGGTCCTATACCAACAGGGGTTGTTGACTTGATGGTAAATCTTTTTCTGTGTGACTTGAGTTCACAGTTGATAAACTGCATCTTGGATCCAAAGGAGCTGACAACTCGTTTCCAGGACTACAACATGAAAGATAAATGGCACGCATTCCAGAGAGCGCTGAACTCTGTTATCTAAATCAATGATACTAGTACAGCAGGTATAACAGAGTACACCTGCGTCAAAGGAGAAGACAAAGTAGCCAAAGGCAAATCGCATACTGTTTGGTCAACGAATGTTGTTAACTACGGCACCATACTGAAGTACATCAAAGTCTATTTAAACCTACTGTGGTGGAATGTACGTTGTGTTGAATTCCCACTGGCACCTTCCACTGATGACAAAGGTCCGTTTTCCATGAGCAATTTCAAGATGACGTAAACAAAGGCAAACAATATGTCCACCAGATGGTCTCTTTCTTTGATGGTCTTTTGTTTCACCATGCACTCAGACATTTTCTTTCAGCAAGTTTCTCCTTTGAGCAAATGGACCAAAATATGAATCAAATTTGGGGGCAGGAAGTTATAGACCGACCAACAAGAGAAGTTGCACCAGCAGTAGAGCTAGTCCCCTCTAGAGATTCCCAAAAATACCTCAAGTTGGATTGGACATCGGATTTGTTAAGGACAGATCTTGCGTTTCAAAAGGTCCTCATGTATTTGTGGGTACACTTCCAACAAGAGAAGACACAAATTTTTCAAGAAGTCAGCCTGGACCACTTTGGTGATGAGTCATTCATCGTCCAAGAACTGTTTCTCTACCCCCCACGGGGTATTGCGCGGTGCTTTCAAAACTCCCTACCTTATTTCAAAATTCCTTGCCTTCTGAGCCCACGTGTTTACTAAAAAACCTCGTGTGTCACGCACTTCTCCTTTCCAGACAATATCTCATTGATCCCTATCTGGATCATCACCTAAAACTCACTGTCAACTTGGTTGAATAAAAATAATCAATTAAATAACAATTTCAGGGTTAGGGATATCATAAAGTTGCCTTGATGAACAATATGTTGTGTCAAACTTCTTACGCACAAATGATTTTCTCTCATCTTCACTACATGATGTTAACTGCGCTTAGTAACACACTGTGTGCATTATAAAAATACCACAATAAATACACAGTACAAAAATCATGTGCAAGTCTACAGGTAATGAACATGTGTGTGCTACGTACACTGAAATCTCTTCATGAAAAGAACAAGTGAAAAGAGCCTGCAAACACAGCAGAAAAATCCTCAAAGACATGATTTATTTTTGATAGGAATTCCAAGCATCGAAATCACCGATGTCATTAATTTCCATTTTCACAACCCTGCAACGACCATTCTGTTTCTCCTTCGACAGAACAGACCATGAAGGTTCACCACCGTACAAATAGTAGTACAAAATGACACCAACTCAAATACCTACAGGTTACTCTACTTTGTTTTTGACCGGGAAGGGTATTCAAATGGCAAAGATGAATCCAAATGACAAAGATACGAAAAAAACGAGCGGGCGACAACGCACCCTACTCTGACCCATCTCTTTCCCTTTGGATAGAGGAGAGAATCATGGAGGCAGACGTGTAGAAACCCTACCAGGTTTGAATGCCAGCATGTTACTCTAATGATTTGCTGACCGGGAATGGCAATCTAATGGCTATCCGATGGCTATTTGGATGGCTATTCAGATGGTGAATTACAAACATGACGACCGTTCTGTTTCTCCTTCCATAGAACGGACCATGAAGATTCACCACCGTACAATTAGTACAAAATTACACCAGATCAAATACCAACTCAATACTCTACTTTGTTTTTGATGGGGAAGGGTATTGGAACGGCAATTCTACAGATAATACTAACGAGTGACTAAGATACAAAAAATCAAGCCGATGACGACCCTATTCCAACCCATCTCTTTCCCCTCTGATAGAAGGGAGGATGAGGGCTCACATGTACAAATACTACCAAATTTGAATGCCACCAGTATGTTACCCTACTGATTTTCTGACCGGGAATGGCAATCAAATGGCAATTGAAAGGCTATTGGATTGCTGTTTGGATGACGAGTTACAAACACAACAACAATTCTGTCTCTCCTTTGATAGAACAGCCCATAAAGCTTCGCCACCATACAAATAGCACAAAATTACACCAGCTCAAATACCTAACCGTTACTCAACTTCGATGCAATAACACAAGTTATGAAAAAATGAGCCAACACCGACCCTCCTCCGACCCATCTATTTCCCATCTAATAGAAGGGAGGATGAGGGTGCACATGTACAAATACTAGCACATTTGAATGCCAGCATGTTAGTAGTACTCTACTACTGATTTGCTGACCGGGAATGGCAATCAATCGGCCATCAGATGGCGAATTACAAGCACTTGGATCCAAGCACCTCTGTTTCGATACTCAAGCTATCATCCGCATCTCCCCGGCAAATTCTTCAGCACCTCTTGTTGTTTTCGTACCTCTTTTTGCTGTGATAAAAAAGAAATAATTCGTTTTCTTCGTCAAAAAAACTTGAAAATCTCCCATTTTGACTAAACATGAATGGGCAAGATGATGATGAAAACGGGCTTCTACAAAGGCAACAACAGTCACGAGCACGACTTCCCCCGGAAGCAAGCCATTGATTGCATCTTTTGTCGTTTCCCCAAGGGATCAAAAGGAGACCTTCTCGGCCTGTTACGTGCCCCCCTCGACGTTTTCCTTCAATAAAGGCAACGAGCAACAGAACCAGCATGTGTTAGGAGTCTTACTACATCTAATCATATAGACAAGAATGGGTAACAAGTGGATGTGTATTAATTCTAAGAACGTTCCGTACCTTCGTTTTGATACACAAGCTATCCGCACCTCAGCTATCCGCACCTCCAGCATTTGATACTCAAGCTATCATCTGCACCTCCGCACCTCAGCTATCCGCACCTCCATTTCGATACTCAGGCTATCATCAGCACCTACCCAGAAAAGTCTTCTGTGATAAAAAGAAATAACAACAGAACGGCGTTAGCGAATTTCAATTCTGCAACTCTCTCTCTCTCTCTCTCCTGCAATAAAAAAGAAATAATAGTTTGCACCTTGCTTCATTGTTTTCGTCGTTGTTGCTGTTCGTCACACAAACGAGATTCGGGGTTATTTTGGAATCACGCGCATATTTGGGCCAAACTCCACTGGTCCCCCTTTGTGATTTCACCCTATTTATTGAAATTAATGTCGAACTCATAATATTTTGATGCACGTTTCATTTTCCTACCCCACTGGCATCTGTTTCCAAATTAGTGGCAAGTTACTGAATTTTATGCCTGAAGCAAACTGTGCATGGTCGCAATTTTTCAATCTCAATCGTTTCCCCATTTTTATTGTTATTACTGGCTATCGTATGACTTCAGTAGTAATGATGGTCCGCACTCCCAAATATCAGGTATATTGTTTACGTTACTACCGGGACTCTCCTCTGATCACTACTGGTTACGGAAAGCATAAGGTTGCCAAGAAGAAGAAACCCCCCTTGTTTACAGCAAGACGAAGAAAAAAAACGGGTGTAGTTGTTTCTCCCGGTCTTCTGGACCATATTTCACGTAATCTGGGTACATGCTATTCTTATTACTACCGGTGTTTGGGGGTAGATGATTTTGCATCTTTGTTATTCATTAGAAAATCGAAGAAGAAGCTCGAGGATGCTACTCAACAATTAGGTCTAAAGGACACCCGTAACAGGTCCACAGAGTAGTGACGGCACATTACCAGAGGTGCTCGACAATCAAGTTATGTATGACCCTTCTGTCGAACCGATTGGGCGTGCCTTGATTGGTCAGGAATTAACCAACATAGAGGATGACGACGATTCTGTTTTCGATGACAATTTGTTCTTTCCTAATGATGACGATGAGGAAGAAGGAGTTGAGAGCATAGAGGCCCCCCACTCTTTGTGTGTCAATGATGAAGAAGGCAACAACATTGATGTTGACGATTCCCATTGTGATTCAAACATGCTAGTAATTACGGCACCCAATGTAGGAAGGAACATATCTGACGAACTGAAGGTCAAGATCAAGTTAATGAAAATCATGCGGAATCATAGCATACCATTAGTTGCAGAGAAGGAATTGTATGAATGGGCTATCGAATCGGAGCGGCTTAATTTATTTTCATGGACTAAAGGCAATCTCATAAAGACCAGGGCAAGTGTCATGAAGGAGATTTCCGCAACTGTGCCTGAAATAAAAGGCGATGGGTTTGAACCTCATCTTATTGACTGGTGTTCTAACAAATCACAGAATGCTGACGTTTCTGGCCGCAAACAAATCTATGTCCAGTTGTTCCAAAAAGCACTTCATTCCCTATTAACAAATGTGACTTTGGTGAATGAAGACAATCTGTCATTCCCCCATGCTGAAGACCCCACCTTACCAGTCCGTTATCCAGAACTTCAAGGGAATATTGATATTGACAAACTCCATCACGGTGAATGGTGGATCAACACTTGTTGGGAGAAGAGATGCAAATCTGGATCGAATGAAATTCTGGTTCCTATTATTCTCTACATAGATGGAATCGCAATTGACAATAGTGGTCAAACCACTCTTACCCCACTGAACATGACTCTTGGCATATTCAACACCCTAACTCGGAACTCCTGGCCGGATGCCTGGGAGGCTATATATTATCACCCAACATGTCCAGGTGATAAAGGTGCCGAATCAATTGACAATGTGAACAATCTTCACTCTGGCCTTCGTTTGGCTCATTCATCTTTGAAAGATGCCTGCAACCAAATGGATGGTATTGAATGGTCTAATTTGCCGTGGAACAAGAAGAAATGGTCTGTTTGAATGAAATTTGCGGTTGCTTATTTCATAGGTGACACTCCCCAGCACGACCAACTTTGTGGACATTATCAAACATCGAATTCAAAGATGATCTGTAGGCATTGTAATTGTTCCAGAGCACTTGGTATTAATGCTCGTGTGAATGTTTTGAAGGTTCCCATTTCAGTTCAAAGTGGTAACATGCAAGTGTCTAAGCACCAAAATGGGGACGAGTATCAATCCATTCGGCTCTGGAATATACCTGATTTTACTGCTCCAACGGTTGACAAAGGAGTGAATGTTGAACAGTATTTCAAAAACATCTCTCACCACAGTGTACATAAGAACGGTAACGCTTTTTATGATCTTGATTTTGGGGAAATCCCACATAATATTCATCTAGCGTTGCCTGGAGAGAGACTCCATATGCACCAACTTGGTTGTGCAAAGCGTGCAGCAGAGACGTTCCGCGAGGACTTTTTAGGCAATAACCAGCGGCTTCTTGGTGAAATGGAAAGGTTAGCCAGTTACTACGGTGGTGCTGTTCAGAGACAATCCGATCGTGACTTCCCACGAACCAATTTTTCAGAATCAATACATACAGCGAAGAAGGAGGGTAACCAGTACATTGGAATGCTTTATATTCAGATGCTGTCACTTCTGTCTGCTGGAGGTCGTCAATTGTTGTTGTCGCAAAAGACGCCATCCAATCTTGAGAACAAGAAGAGCAGAAAGTGTGAAGACAAAATTGACCGACATATTTACGCCATTGAGTTATTGTTGGGTATGGAAGAATTCCTAAAATACGCTGGAACGTTTGACGAGGTTTTCAAACAAGACAAGAAAGGTGTTTTGAATCTTGACAAAATGGTTGTTCTTTTCATCAACTGTATAAATAACAATCTTCAACGAAGTAAGGGAGAGGGTAACAATCTGGTGAAGAATCACATGTATTTTCATTTATCACAGTACATGAGATTATTTGGTCCTCCAACTGGGTGGGACTCTGCTGCAAGTGAGAGCAATCATAAAACTGAAGTGAAGGCTCCTGCTAAGAGAACTCAACAAAATAAGTCCACACTAATCAAGCAAACTTGCAACCGAGTGATGGAGTATCGAACTATTGATCGACTTGACCGTGAATTTGATTTGTTTGAACATAGACCCATAACCGGACCAAATCATCCTAAGGAGGGTGGTTGGTCAGCTGGGTCTTCGTTTTGGATTGGTGTGATGAATGGTCTCCCTTACATGAAGTGGGATGAAAAAAAAAACTCAAGTTTACCCTGGTTTCCATCAGATGTTCTCAAATTTTGTTGCAACGTGGTCCTTCCGGCTGTTGGCACCGGCAAGGCTTTTGGAACCACTGAGCACAAGAGGTATGACAAATCTTGCGAGATGAAATTATTGTTTTGTGCCCACCCATCGTTTAAGTCTGATTCTGGACAATTGTCCAATGTATGGTATGGCTGGGCTAATTTTCAACTCGGCCTCCTTGATGGGCGTGGACTGCAAGTTTATCCATGTCAGATTCTGTGCCTGCTTTACCTTGAAGGTCCTTTCCCCGTGGGTAGCTCCGTTAGTGGTTTTGAATTAGTGCACAATGGTTATTATGCCGTTGCTCGTTGCTTTGTTTCTGCAGACCCCATACCAAGCAAGAGGGATAAAGGAAAAAAACACCACCATGCGTTGGTAAAGCAAGGTGAGTTGCAGAACAAATTGTATTTGTTCGACTGCAACACCATTGAGTCCGAAGCTGCTGTTGTTAGAAACCATGGTAGCCCTGACCAATACTTTGTGCTGGGAAATTGTGAACAATGGTTGTTTAATTTCTGTGAGACAATGGCTGCATTGGAAAAGAAGGATTTACAATCAATAGTATGAGATGGTGAAAACAGCACATGACTTGAACGAACAAGTTTATTATCAGTTATATTTGTACTTAAATTGCTTTCCGTATTTTTCATTTTTTCACTATTCTGCAACGTCGTTGCAGAAAATGGGTTTTGGGGGGAGTATCGTACTTGTAATTTCTTTTTTGAAAAGTTGTGTATTTATGTTTTTTTAGGTACCCCCCTTTTCATGTGTATTCTGCGTTTTTCTATTATCTGCAACGCTGTTGCACGAAATGCTCTTTTTCTGTATTTTGGATGGTATACTAGTACGGTACAGTCATACCCCCCTTTTCCTGTGTATTTTGCGTTTTTCTATTGGGTCATTCCCGAAAACACAGAATATCTGTGTCACATGGCATCGATGTGTGTATTTGGGAATGAAAATTGTTGACACAGATATCTGTGCGCTAAAAACTCTTCCCATATTCATGCTCATTTTTGGAATAGGGGATTCAGCAATACCTATGATACAACTGACAAAAATTAGTATCTGCCTCCTCTTTCTCCGACTAAAAAAGGTACGCACGGACTAAAAAAGGTATCTTTCTCCCTGGTGATCGTACTAATTTTGTCGGTGTAATTTGAAATTTTTGATGTTAATTTCCCTCTCTTTCGATGGATTCTTGTCCTCGCCCTTGCTCTTAACAATCATCATACTTAGCAAAATTGCACTATCATGGCAACACTTGAGATCCTTTCCATCTTCTGTACCGGTACTTGTATGATAGACAACGGCGATTCTGAAGATGAAGAAGAGCCTTTCAACAGGCGTCTAAAAGACAGAAGAACACCAAGAATAGCCATTCGCCGGCACTGCCAATCCTCCTTCACTTACCTATTCAACTCTGGCAATGAACAGGCTCTTCTCAACTGCTGTGGTGTAGACCACAAGGTCTTTCGCGATCTCCTACACCTCTTCCAACCAGTATTCGATATGTACACAATCGATTAAAAAATGGAGCGTATCCGCAAGCTAACCTTTACAAATAATGGAGTACCAAAAGGAAGAAAACGAGAGGCGAATGTAACATGTTGTCTTGGGTTAGTCCTTTTTTGGTTCTGAACAAGAGGATCGGTTGCAAGAATCTCCTCAATGGCTTTTGGACTTACATCTACTGTCATGTACAAATGAATTAAGTTTTCGCGGAAAGTTCTTTTGTGTGTATTACAGAACCATCCGAATGCAAGGATTGCACTTCCAAACAAAGTAGAAATGGAGGAATACATTAGCGCAATTGGTGCAAAATATCCGGCACTTCATGAAAAAAGAGTATGGGGCGCTGACGATGGTCTGAAACTCTTAATACAGCACTCTGATAATTGGTTAATACAGAGCCAGTACTACAACGGTTGGACATGTGACACTTACGTGAGTAGTGTTTTTGTTTTTGCACCTGATGGGAGAATTCGCATAACTGCTTTCAACTGTCCGGGGTCTTGGCATGACAGCACCGTTGCAGATTACGGCGTTTATGACCAGATGCAGGAAATGTTCGATGGGTATGGCGCAATGCTTACGGTTGATGCAGCATTCAAAATAAGACTTTTGAACTATCTTATCCAGAGTTCGCAAGCCGATCAAGTTGGTGCTGAAGCTCTCATGTTGAATTGTGAAGCAACCTTGCTTCGGCAGTTATCAGAGTGGGGGATGCGAATGATCCAGGGGCAATTCCTGCGATTGAAAGACAGGCTTCTTTTAGAGGACTTTGGAGATCGAAAGGTCATACTTAACGTGATGATGCTTCTGTACAACTACCAAACCAGTACTGTCAGCCACAGCCAGATCCTGAATGTTTTCATGCATAAGAAGAATGGATACTTCTCTTACAACACCGAGCCAACTGAAGATGCCACCGGCATGTTCAAGTAGACAGCAGCCGGTGATTGTTGAGCCGTTGAGCCATTGAGGAGCTGCGCGAAGCCGTTGAGCCGGTGATTGGGTGCGCCATCAGACTTTGATGGATGGTCTTAAGGTATTCAGAAACTGGACTTAAGGACTGATGGAAGTTTCGCCTTCTAATTTCGCTTTGGGTGGTTGAGTAGATTGTCGGTTCCAGTTGTCGGTGAGGTTCCTGTTCCAACTATCAATTCTCCATGGTCGAGTAGAAGTAGATTGTTGAGATCCCCCATGGTGGTGGTAGTAATTAGTACTAGTAGTAGCGTGTTCTATTTGTACATAGCTTTCGCTGTTGCTAGGTTTTTGAATTATGAGCTTCTGAGCTTCTTAGAGCTTGTTGCTGCTTGTTACGAGTAGTTTACACGAGTTACAAGTAATACAAGGAGTAGTTCCGATCAAGATGGAGTAGTTTTGCGTTTGGTGTTCGGGTTCATAAAAACCGCACGACTCCTTCCGAGGGGTTCAACTCCGTAAGAGGGGTTCAATCCCATCAGTTTTTCCATACACATGGAAATGGGAATGAAAATGGGAATCGTTGGCTGGTGCGCTGATTCCCATCGAGTTCAGACTTTCATGTAACAACTTCACCAACTTCACCATTTTGCAGGAGTTACTAGTAGTTACTAGTAGCTCATTCCTTTCCAACTTGCAAAGCTCACTGCAACTTGCAAAGCTCATAATTCGTTTTCTTGAAAAACCAAAAGCAACTACTACTACTAATCGTTAATCTACTATGGTAACTACCAAAGAACAACAATAATAGATTCTTCAGGCTCTTCAAGCCAAAGTTGAACGGCAACACCGACAGCAACGTAAAGCCAAAATCCAACGGCAACGGCGGCTCCGGGAACAGATTGTTAAACATCGACAACAGATTGCTGAGATTCTTCGGGCTCTTCGAGCGCAGAGAGTCTACTGCCAACAACAGCTTGCTGCGCGAACCAATCCACTGAATTCGAACCCATCTACTGAAGTGGATGGTAATGATTCATTGTTAAATGATTCATGGTTATTTGGCAATTCGGATTTGGATTCCGATTCCGATTCGAAGGATGAAGTTCTACCAAATGCGGAACCAAAGGATGAAGTTCTACCAAATGCGGAACTACCTCTTGCGATTAAACAGGAACCAAATCCTTAAGTGGAATCGCCGATTCTTACTCCGACTCATTGCTCCAGCAGTCAACAGATTTTGTGGAAGAATGGGAATCGGAGTCGTCTTCGGCGAAATTTTGCCTGTGCCTGGTGTCTTGTTTCGCTTTCGGATTGGCTTTTGGTTTCTTGTTGAAATCCAAGTCAGAATCGGAATCTACATCACGTTTGTTCTTTTTGCTTGCACTCTTCTTGGTATTATTTGCGAAGAGGCTTACAATATCCACAACAACCTTGGATATGGTGGTGACAACGGCCTGTCTTTCTTCCCTTTTCATCTCAGCGTGCTTCTCCAATTCCTTCCAGTTCATATCAGCTTGCTTCTCCAAGAATGACATCAGTTCTTTGTTCATGAATTCTTGTCTACTGACTCTGTTGCTGACGTGGGATCTGTACGATCTCTTTACTGGTGACGATGTCATTGACATCGACACACCAGGTAAGTCTTCTCCTTGCGTTGATGGCTCTTGCGTTGGTTCTTGTGTTGGTTGTTGAGTAGGTTGACCAAGAGGAGGAAGAAGGGGAAAGCCGTCATCGTCTTTGCCAAAAAGGTCTTCCTCTTCAATAGAAAGAAAGGTATTCTCCTCATAACCTTGTGACATGTCATACTGCTCGTGTCCATCGCCACCATTTGCCTTATAAAGCATCCTTGCATTGATTGCCTTTGCTGCCCTTACTTGCCAGGGACATATTGGATCGCCTGTTGGAATTTTTTGGCGATAGAGATTGCTTAGTTTGCGGCAGATGGATTGTCCTTCCCTTTGGGAATCAGGATAAGCATCTCTATGAGCTTCTATAACAAAATTCCATTCCTCACTGGAGACAGGGTTAACACAAAATATCTTCTTCAACAGAGACCTGAGTTTGTCTGAGGTGTAGTTCGTTGGACCCCTCTTTGCTGGCGGCATGATGAATGTATGGGGAACTGGCAATATGGCCTACTCTTCATCATGGAAAAAACCGTATAATTACTTGATAAAATGTTGTTGTTCCGACTTTTCAATTTTTGGTGTCAGTTGTACGTATGATTGAAATTGGCGAGTTGGACTGTGACTGGACGTTTTTGTTCTTTTATGTGACTTGTCGTCCGTTGGATTACTAACAAGGGAATGAAAAAAGTGCAGTCATGGATTCCAAATGGAGACACAGAATTGTGTGTAAATCAGTGTTTACGAGGGGGTCTTGTAAACACTTTAAAACGGTAATGTGAGTAAAAAAGCCAAAAACTTAGTAACAAAACACACACAATCGTGCACGACCTAAATTACACAGATATTCTCCTGTGTTTTTGGGAATCGCCCATTTTCTGCAACGGCGTTGCACGAAATGCCCTTTTTCCGTATGTTGGATGGTATACTAGTATGGTACAGTCATATCCCCCTTTTCATGTGTATTTTGCGTTTTTCTATTTTCTGAGTAGAAGACGAATTGCTGAAGATTGTGGTTGCTGTTGCCGACAATGTGTTGAATCGTACGCTGCCGCGAGATGTGTTGGAGGAGGAGGAGTGCTGTTGATGCGGATGCGGATGCGGATGCGGATGCGGATGCGGATGCGGATGCAGATGCAGATGCAGATGCAGATGCAGATGCAGATGCAGATGCGGATGCGGATGCGGATGCCGACGCCAATGGTTCAATTGTTCCTGGTGGTTGCTGGTGCTCCTCTCGCTGTTGCTCTTGCTTTTCGGTTCGATCGTTCCCGGTTGCGGTTGGTTTGATTGTACCCGGTTGCGGTTGGTTCGATCATTCCCCGTTGCGGCTGTTGCTCTCGCTGCTGCCGCTTGCTGCTGTTGCTCTCGCTGTTGCTCTCGCTGTTGCTCTCGCTGTTGCCCTCGATGTTGCTCTCGCTGTTGCCAATTGCTCAATTGCTGTTGATTGCTCTCTGTCACAGCTCTCCGTTTTGCCGCTCCGTGATGCTTGCTATCTGTTGTTACCACTGCCGTTTGCAATTTGATTGTTGTTGCTGTTGCTGATCTATGAAAACATATACTAATTGAACAAAATGGGTGAGTATCTATTGATGTAGTAGAGTAAATAATAACAACAGAATAATATAATCTACATGCTAACCTACACGTTTGGTTTCCGATCAATTCGTTGCTGACGATTTGTTGTTCTGATCAGTTGTTCCACCTCAAGGGAAGATTCGCCGCACCTCTATTGTTCCAATTCGTGTCCCGGTTTGATGTTGCAGCCTCCAGGGAAGGAGACGACGCACCTCCAGTGACACCAGGAAAGATTCGCCACACCTTTATTGTTCCGATCCGTTGTTCCGATCCGTCCCTATGAAAATTAGAAGAAAAAATAGAAGTGAGGAAAAAGAACATCATCAGCAATGCAACAGGCAGGCGTCAATGTCTATCTATCTCACGTTGTTGCCTTCCAATCGGTGTTGCCTTCCACTTGGTGTTGCCTTTGATTTGGTGTTGCCTTCAATTCGAATAATTGTTGCCAATTTGTTGTACTGACGGCCGTTGTTGGTGCTGCCGTTGATTTGCAGACTTGTAATTCCTATGTCACGAAAAACAGGGTCTTGTTCCTGTTGATATATAGGCAATTGATGCAGATTTTGTGCTTTCGAGACGTCTATGTAAGGCTGCAGTCCAAACAATATCTTTCCAGCAACTAATCTCTAACCAAATGCTTTCTACTTCTTTTGCAGTACAAGGCTGTTATTTCAGACTGAAATATCTGAGAACGGATCGTTGTGCTTGTGACATCGTCACATGTGGCATGTGACGAAGAGGGTCGGATCCCACGTTCTCGGACGAAGTGTTGCTTGCAAGAAACAACACTCTACTCAGATAAGTTGGAAAATGAGCGCTATTTTAAATTCAAAAAATTTGATAGTTTGTACCGTACGGTATGTATGTCGCCTTGTGTTAATAATGTAGCGTACCTTCTGTAGCGTTGGTGCTACCGGTATGTGTTTTCGTTGCCTTTTAAATTCGATTCGCACGGTATGAGAGTAGATGGCTGTAAGTACATCAAGTCCAACTCATTCACGTACAAATTGTACCAAATCTAAAAAGTCCAATTGTATTTCTCACAAACTCTCTCATCTGGCAAAGCTAACTTGATCGAAGACAGATTGTCATTGTCTGATTTTTCAATCCCACGTTCTCGGACGAAGTGTTGCTTGCAAGAAACAACACTCTACTCAGATAAGTTGGAAAATGAGCGCTATTTTAAATTCAAAAAATTTGATAGTTTGTACCGTACGGTATGTATGTCGCCTTGTGTTAATAATGTAGCGTACCTCCTGTAGCGTTGCTACCGGTACGTGTTTTCGTTGCCTTTTAAATTCGATTCGCACGGTATGAGAGTAGATGGCTGTAAGTACATCAAGTCCAACTCATTCACGTACAAATTGTACCAAATCTAAAAAGTTCGATTGTATTTCTCACAAACTCTCTCATCTGGCAAAGCTAACTTGATCGAAGACAGATTGTAATTGTCTGATTTTTCAATATATTCAGGTTAAATCTTATGGTTACGTGCAACCATAAAAATGAGAGTGTGCTACCATAAAAATGAATGCGCGCCACTAGATATTACTATTGTTTTTAGAGGAATCATCTCATTTCCGTAAATAATTATTTCAATTCTGTTTTAAGCAGTTTTTAGTAGTAGCATTTGTACCAAGGCTACTTGTAAAAAATATATTGTTTAAATATTTATACGTTCCCCCCCCCCCCCCCCCAAACCCCCCAGTACACTCCGTATGGAAGTCTACGTTATTAACTTAGGGTTAGTGTTAAACGTTCAACTAACAACTCCACCAATTGCCGTTCGAATACGGTACCCTTCCCGATCGAAAACAAAGTAGAGCGTGTTTTCAGGGTCTGTTGTCTTGTTCTTTTTTTGATGGAGTTTCAGTGTGCGGAGCACACACATGTTTATTTCCTGTAGAATTCTACATGGTTTTGGTACTGGGTATTCATTGTACGAAGTAGTATTTTTATCTTGTACCGTACACTCACCGTACCCCGGAGCACGAAGTACATACCCAATAAATTACTACCGGTATGTATCATATGCTGAGTAGTAGGTATGAATTTATTGTCGTGCGTCGTGCCACGATTTCATCGAGCGAGGCGGGCATAGATTTCAAAAAACACGTGAGGGTTCCGATCGAGTGTTCAATACTGACGTTTGTCGTATCGGACCCAGAAGGAGAACCGTGCCGTAGAAAGACATTGAAGGAAAGATTTTCGTGCACGGAATCCGCCGTTATTAGGGCGCCATGATAATCGGATGACACTCGCTTCTGTAATCCGCAGTATTTCGCTTCCTTTGTCGTTAATATTGGTATTACAACCTGAATAGTGAAAACAATATGCTTGTCCGAACTGCTATCCTATTCGCTCTCGCCAGCACTTCTGCTGCGTTTGCTCCGCAAGCTTCCCACTCCGGCCGGTATGTCAGATAACTGCGATGAAATAAAATTGTGGGGAACGGATGCTGTGGCTGCAGGGAGAGCCATGCTGCAATGAAAATAATGCTCACCAGTTTTTACTCTCTTGCGTTTCCCTGATCAATAAACTAGTGTTGATGTGGCCCTTGATATGGCAAATGGCTCCAAGAGAAAGGCTGCCTTGAAGGTAAGACGAAAAGGCGGAGTAATAGTTGACCCAAACTTAGGGCACGGCTGCATTGCGACATGTGAGTGAATGAATGCTCACATGAGTCGTTATTTTTGACTTCAACGAAAAAATGATGTTGATTCGTTGACAGACTCTTGGAAAGGTCGCCGGAGTTGCCGGATCCTTCGCACTCGCAACCGCCGGTGCCCCTGGCGCCGCTCATGCTGCCAAGCAGGCCGTCGAAGTTGTTGAAACTGTCGACAATACGAAAAAGATTATCGCCGGAGGAGCAGCTGTTATCGGTGCTGGACTTGTCGGTATGAAAGCTATGGGAGGAAAGAGTTCCCAGGACTTTTTGGAAGCCGAGCCTTACTGGGACCAATCTACCATTCCTGTGAACGTCTGGAAGAACAAGGCCCCCTTCACTGGAAAGGTTGTCTCTACCAAGCGCATTGTCGGACCTCAGGCAACCGGTGAAACATGCCACATTATCATTGATCACAAAGGTGAATTCCCTTACTGGGAGGGACAATCTTGGGGTGTAATCCCTCCTGGAAATAGAGAAAAGGATGGAAAGCCCCACTCCGTCCGTCTTTACTCCATTGCTTCTTCCCGATATGGTGACGATATGACCGGTAACACTGGATCCTTGTGTGTCCGTCGTGCCACATACTGGTGCCCTGAGCTCAAGGCTGATGACCCAGCCAAGAAGGGAGTCTGCTCCAACTTCCTCTGTGACACCAAAGCCGGTGATGATGTGGTAATGACAGGACCTTCTGGAAAGGTCATGCTCATGCCTGAAGAAGATCCCAACACCGATTACATCATGGTTGCCACCGGAACCGGAATTGCCCCTTACCGTGGATTCGTCCGTCGTCTTTTCTTTGAGGATACTCCTGCCGCTCGTGCCTACAAGGGAGAAGCTTGGTTGTTCTTGGGTGTTGCCAACTCTGATGCTCTTCTTTACGACGATGAATTCCAAGAGGCTAAGTCGAAGTTCCCTAATAACTTCCGCCTTGATTATGCTCTTTCTCGAGAACAAAATAACTCCAAGGGAGGAAAGATGTACATCCAAGACAAGGTTGAGGAATATGCCGATGAAGTTTTCACCAAGCTTGAAAATGGAGCCCACATCTACTTCTGTGGTCTTAAGGGAATGATGCCTGGAATCCAAGACATGCTCAAGGGAGTTGCGGAAAAGAAGGGAATTGACTACGATGAGTGGCTCAAGAAGTTGAAGAAGGCCAAGCAATGGCACGTCGAAGTTTACTAAACGTGTATTTAGTGCTTTTCGCTTGCGTGTTAATTATATTATGTTAAGTGTAATGTGTTTCGTAGGTCTTAAACGAAATGCGATGCCATAGATCACTTTCTCTAAAAGCTTATCTGAGCTAAAAAGCAGTTGTTCGTCTTGTGAGGCGGAGCACTTGCGCTCTTTTCTCAACATACTTATACGGTACTGTTCGTGTCGAACAAAGAAGGCACATCGTTAGTTCGTGGTTTGAAGCTGACGAACGACTTCATGGATCGGTTCCTTTTCATCTCTTCAGCAAAACTTGTTCGAGTCTTCGAACCGCCATAAGTGGCAAGAGCAAAACAGGGACCAAAAAGAAGACGCTATTCTCATATTTCACCATGCCATCATCACCGTTCGCAGAACAGACGTTCGGTGCGCGATTTTGTTCCGTTGCCTCGTGAATATGCGAAGTGGTATCTTTTATGTTCTGTGGTAGCGTGAGTAGGCTTTGCGGAGAAGCCTCGACGAACACGTCTGCATCCTTAAATCTATTGGTGCTTCGCGTGGTTGGTTTTCTTCCTCCCTTGACTCCAAAGAACTCGGCTAGTTTTGTGTCTTTGAACTTGCGATGACTCGTGTCATCCTTGATGCCAACATTCGAATACAAAACATCAATGTTGGCAAAAGGTGCGACCATTGCATCATGCAACGTGGTCCTTGAGTTCGATCTGCGGTAGTTCTCAATGAACTTATATGTCCATCGCTCAGCCGATCCGAGTCCTAGGTCTCTGTCAGCTACGGTACATTCAATATATCATCGTTTTACATTTTGAAAGCGAATTTGGTCAAGAAGAGGTGCAAAACCCAAAGATTGTGAGAGAAAGTCGACGATGTGAAAGCAAATAACTTCAAACTACCGATACAAACAACACGAAACAGGGAAAACGTCTAAACGAATTATATCGCAGTGTGCATAACTTACAATGGTGCGCATAAGCATTTTGATCAATTAAGCTGGTTCCCAACGCCAAAACATTGGGAGTCGTCAGTTTGTCAAATATTGTAAATGCTTGACATGTGTCGGCTGCGCATATTCAAAATAATTGAAAAAAAAGTGTGAGCCAAAGACGTAAATACTTTCAGAATCTCTCATCTAGTTTTCCGCGACGGAACTTCGAACGTACCAATGAATAGCGCCCTTTTAAATTTTTTTTCTTCGTACAATCTATCCATCAAGTTCGCTATGTCTTGTGCCATCATTTCTTCCTGAAAACAAGAACTGCGTTAGCGAAAGCGACACGAAACAGATAAAGATAACGATGCTAGGAACCCCCACGTCAAACGCAGGTATTGTATAAAGTACTTTACGTACCTCGTCTTGGAATTTGAAAAACTGGTTTCCACCGTGACCGGATAGGTATATCACCAGGTTGCTTTCTTCGTTCAAATTGTGCAGCGATTTTGGTCCCAGACCAAGCAGGCTGTCGAAGAAATTTTGTACTGTCACATCCGAACCCCGATAATCTATCTCTGTTCGATTGCTGTACCAGCCAGGGACATGTATGCCTTCCGCATGCATCCGATTCTTGAATGGGTTGCGAGCATTGATGGCATATTCGTCCGCAATCACTGATGGAGTTCAATTGGTACAAAGAGTGGGACATTGTGCGAAAATTGATAAGTTGCTTGCTTGGAAACGCGCATCGTATCAAATACGAAATAATGAGCAAGAAATCCTGTTCGGAACCGTACATTGGTTGCCCGGTGCGAATCACAAACCTACTGTTTACGTACTGAGGATCAAATTCTCGTCCGGAATGCCATTTCCACGAAATATCCCATACATGCCAAGAGCGTTCATTGCGTGCCTGTAATTGAACCAGTAACGACTGGAAGAGACAATTATTGCGTGAACGTTTTCGGGCTCGGCGTCATCAAGAGCCGGCTTCTTGCCGCTTCTGTGGCCTGCCGCTGCCGCTACCCCCCGAACATTTGCGAACTTCGATAGCAACGCTGGGAGAATAATCAGCAGCAGACAACAACGCATCCATTGAAGCAGCATTGTTTTCTTTTGGTTCGCGAGATGAGTGTCACTTCTCGGACTTTTGCCCGGTATTGATTAAGCATGAAGGGGGGAAACTAATCTATGAGCTGCTAGTGTCGAGTACCGGCACACTCACGGTATTTTGGAGTATTGAGGCTGATTTTAGCGCCAGACCCTGATACTGGTATTGTACTTCGAACTTAGTCACACGTATCTAGAAATCACGCGGTTAAGGACATACAGGCAGACTATGGGATGTACGCCCGACAGGCTAGATCGTTTACTCGTGATAGTCGCCAAAGTAAATAACTGTTTATACGATTCATCTCAACGCACATACGACCCGTAAAGAGGGACCGATAGAGGTGCGGTGCGGTCTGGATATCACTTAATCTTAATGCTCACAATTTTAGAACCTGCCTAATCAATATTACAACGAAATTCATCTACCAACACGGAGTAGAAATTAGAGTTTATCAGACCCAATGATTCTAACCAAAAGAGTGTTTAGTCAACAATCGGCTACCGTTCAAATGAGAGACGAGTGTTCCAGCGGTTCACACGGCAATAGAAGAAGCGAGACCGATTACCAACTGATCACCGGTTAATCAAAGACCCTCCGGAAGGCTATGTTCAATTTTGAGCACTTAGATGGGTAATGGCACTAGTGCAGCCTGACTTGAGCTAATAGCTCTTGCTTCTCTCAAACAACATAACGGCCTAGGGGGAAGAGCAAATGCCAACGATACAAGATATCGAATCCAGGGCCGAAGCAGTCGCAGTCTTTACATTCAAAAGTAAACGTGTTCCAATTCAAGCATGGAGAGGTCCACATGGCGCCTCAAACAACACGATGAGTACTGGCAACACACCTAGGTGTGCATAGAAACGGCAACAAGCTACTGGCCCCAATAGTACAAGGTGTACGGCTACACTGTACTAGCTGGAAAGACAGCCAAAGGGCTGACCAAGTATCGGAGGCGTGCGTCCTCCGTACGAGGAGAAATTACTAACATACGGCGGGGCAGCGCACAGACGTGTGCACTAAGCTGGCCCTAGCCACTACACGGAGAGGGCAGTTGAACTATTCTAGAGCAGTTTCAACTCCCGCTCATTAGAGGGATCCGTTGAACTTGTAACTGTAAAATAACGGGAAAACAAACCAACGGCCCCAATTCCTGTACAAACAATTCAACGGCCGCAAATTCCTGTGGGAACCAGTAGCGGGCTGGATCAAACGGCCGCTAGATTCCCGCACGAGTAAACTCAACGGCCCCAATTCAAATCGGAACCCGAACAGTTCGCTTAAGTATGGGGTAACTGAGGGATTTAATAGAAACGTTTGTAGAATTTTGCAAGGAGAAACCACTTGGAAATATCCACTACTAGTGATATCGCGAAGAGAGTGATTATTCGTGTTGTCGGCGAAAAATACGGACCATTGCCGGCATCAAATTTGATCAAAAAAGCCGACAAAACGAAACGACGACTGAGGTGCGGAATATTAACACGGAGTAACAACAGAGATACGATTATTTCGATGATCGAGTTTTAGAATCAAACGCACCTCCACTACATGAAAATCCCTAAGTGGTAAAACGATATCACTTAGGACTACAAACAAGAAAGGAGAATCGGTTAGAAACAAGAAATATCCAAAGACCTGAACAGTAAGTAAACACTTGGAACCCATAAGTACATTCAAAGGAATATACTTGATACCCCGTGAGGAAATTACTTATTGCAATCAAGAAAATCAATACCGATTCCGGATGCGCGTCATACCCAGCATATATACCACGAATAAGCATACGCCCCATCGAACAGAATACTTAACCCCGACAATGACCGATACAGTAAGACCGACACGACGCTAATACAGCAACAGCAACAGAAGTATCGGTACGACAGTAACAGATAACCGGGGAAGATCTCTATCAAGTAAAATACAGCAGAGAGCCCCGATACAGTGAAAATACATAGTAAAAATAAGAGCGTCTCTCTGAGCTCACATCTCTTTAAATTTCAATTATCCAATACCTTACGGTCGATTTTTAGAGTAACAACAGGTTATAGAGCCCTTATAACTCACGCGTTGGCGTATACCTTAAGAGCCTATCTCCGCCCGATCAGCACCTCCACTGACCGGTCACAGCCAGAGGACATTGCTGTTGAGCGATAGGCCTTCCCCCCCGCGCAGAGATTGTCGTGAGCCCGCTGTTGAGCGACTCCCTTCCAATCTCCCTCTTACTCCGATTTTTCTCTACGGAACGTTCCTTCGGTCCCTTCCTAGTAGGTTAATTATCTTCCCTGCCTCGAATCTGGTCGATCCTTCTTCGGCTGTTTTTTTCCGCTCGTCGGTTATTTCTTCTCCCGTTCGGCCGCCGGTTTCTCCGACGAACTTTCGGTTATTTCTTTCCTGTTTTTTCCGGTCATCGATCCCTCGATCGTTGGTCTTCTTCCGATCGTCGGTCCTTTCTTTCTTCGGTTAATTCTCCAATCTTCGGTTCATTCTCCGGTCATCGCCGCTTCTCCCGCCGACACCGGTTATTTCTTTTCTTCCGATCGTCGGTTCTTTCACTGTTTCTACACACAGTTCTTTGATAATCCACAAGCAAGCATGGCCAACCTCTTTGATTGGAATACAATTGAGGGCATTCGATTCAAATTCAAGGGCAACAGCCCATACGATGAACAATTGAATACCCTATATTCCACTATCCTGGACAATACCGACACAGAAGACTTATTTGTGGAGAGCACCACAACGGACGCTAAGGTGCTAGCCCCTGCTATGATGACCAATCTCCGAGGCAGTGTTGTCAACGCTATCACCTACCCTCTTCCTCACTTAACAGAGCTCCAGAAAGGTCACATCACCCAACTACTCTCTAGTTGTGCTGTATACTACATTGCACCAAATGGAGACTCCAAGAAAGTGAGAGGCCCTGTCGATCTAGAAAAGGCTGCTAAGGAAGCGCTCGCAAACCACACCGATGACTCCTCAAAACCATCCATTACCATCGAACTACTAATCACAACTTGGAAGTTTAAACCCACCTGGAAAGCCCAACTCTTTGACAAGGTCTACGAAGGTGCCACACAGGCCGATTCAGATGACGAAGATGCCAATGCCGCACCACCAAACCCAGCGCCCACCGCAACGGGCACCGACATGCAGCAATTGACCACTCTACTCCAGCAACTGGTCGACAACAGCAACACCAATAACAACAACAATAACAGTGCCGGCGCCAACCACCAAGCGTCATTCGACTTACCATGGAATCCAGCAACCTTACCACCACCTGTCAAGGACCGCTACTACAAGAGAGATGAGTTCCTCACCAGAGATGATATGAAGGACTTCCCAATCACCTACACCGACTCATCCGGAAATGAAACGGTCATCAGGCAAAACTACTACCTTCACAACCTAGGCAGCGGTAGAAACGACCAACGTCTGATCACTAGAAGTGGTGACTGTTTTGATCTGACCAGAGCCTCCGACAAGTCCAAGGAAGCTGCTAGAGACAAACTGTTCCTCTCAGGATTCCCACAACTAAAGGACGCAACGGACCCCCAGGTTAGAAAATGGTACCGAGAAATCACAGCTCATTCCCAGCAACATCATATTTATGTACACCCATACTATCTATTCAGACGTGAAGCTGACCACCTCAGAGGATTCACAATTGGTGATGACCTTCCACACGACCTACCCTCAAGATATGAATTGGCTATCAATGAATGGGGAAATCTCATCTACACAGCACTAAGAACTGATAAAATCATCCCTGATTCATGTGCAAGTATGAAGGCCACTATTCAGAGCTTTGAAGGCGGACAGGGATATGAAGCGCTATACACAGTTATTGCTCAAACACATCCCAACTCAAAAAGGCCATCCAATGCCAGCAGAATGGTCAGAAACCCCCCCAACCAAGATGCAAATGAATCCATTGAAGAATACTACTTCCGGTACAAGGATTATCTGAGACTTAGAGTGTTCCTCCAAAACCAACCCAGCACTATCAGTTCAACAGAAGAAGTCAGCAACTTTATTGCAGGAACCACCCTCTCAGAAGAGCTCTTCAAAAAGACAGAAGATGAACGCGACTCCGATGACCAATTCAAAAGAGACAAATACAAGGCAGGTAGGCTTCTACAAACCCTTCAAACCTATGAACAAGAGATCAAGGCTGAACAAAAGTACAAGAGGGAACACCTCCAAACCAATCCAGCCTAAGCAATTGCCTGTCTCAGGTACCAGACCAGGTCACCGGCGCAATGATAGGTTGTTTCAAAAACGCGCTAGCAACAGCACTGTTAGAACACCTTCTACTTTGACCTCTCACTCAATCAGTCTGGTTGAATCACTTGGCTACCCGGAGATGGATGAAGAATCTGACGATCCCTTCCTCCACCAAGCATATTGCAATGCTATCACGGGATTCGATAAGCAACCTAGTCTTTTTGACACATCCAGAAAATGTATTGTTTGCCACATGTCTGGTCACAATTTTGACAATTGTCCTGCATTGCAAGATATTGAGTCCCTGAAGAAACATAGGATTGCTGCGGCTGTTTTCCTGAACAAATCCAATAAACAGACCCAACAACTCTTAGATTCCGCCCAACAAATCTCTCAGATCAACATTGGTAATGAAGATCAAGATGAGGTTTCACCTGATGCTACAGTAGAAAACCAAATTTTTTGCAATGGCCAAGAATAGAAAGTCTTTCTTGGAGCCATACTATGACATCACCTCAAGATGATCCTCAAGGATTTGACAACGTCACAGCGTCCCAAGTGAACAGCTTATGCCCCTCTTTGGACTCCAGCAGTGTCAGCTCCTATGAATCTGTCATAATTGGTGCCGTCGACCTCCTTCCCAAGGACAGCCTCCAGTCATCAATCCCAATTGATGTCTACTGTGATATGGACTCACTCGGGGCTACGACTCCTACATTGGAATCACACCTGAAGACCAATGAGGATCCCAATTTCGATAGGGACAACCCTACGCCAGTTGATACATACAATGTACAATCTCTAGTCCCACCGGACCCTATTGCAGCTACAGCCTACTTCCAACAGGGTATCAGGGCTCAGATTGACACCGGCGCAAAAGTTTCCTGCACAAATCTCAAACACATCCTGCACGGTTACAAACCTTACACCAGGATAAGGAAATGTCCTGTCAGGCTTACAGCAGCAATAGGAGGAAAAGCAGCTACCTGCATCCCCGAAGGCTCAGGATATTTGCATATTCCAGCACCAAACCACATAGGGTATCTCAAAGTCTTCTTCTACTATTCTCCCTCCCTGTCAACGACATTACTGAGTGAGAACGATCTCTGTGGAATGACATCTTGCATGCGACGTCAGTTCAGTGGACAGTCAATCCATAAATCATTCATTGACGACTATGACTCAACTGCTCCACAAAACGGCAACCTCACAATTATATGTCATCACAAGCAGAACACTGCCTGCAGCATTGTCCTCCATGGAAGCATCATTGATGGTCAATGCTATACACACCCAGTACTGGTCCCAGACATTGATATTGCATCTCCATATGCCAATTGTGCATCATCGTCAGCCTACGCCCTAGCTACTGACCTACAGTTCAAGGAAGCTTGTGACCTGGCCTCCAAAGAAGCCATTAGCAACTACAGGTATGATATATACACGAATCTTGTCAATCTGCAAAGATGCACCGAAGCAGCTCATGCTCAGTCTGAACCCAGCGACATGCCAAAGTTTGATGCCAAATTGTTCTTCACCAAGATTGTGGACAAAAATATCCCCATCCACGCCATCAAAACCAAGACATCGAAACTTCTGTGGCATCAACGATTGGGACACCCATGCGATGACTTTCTGTATAATGCTCATAAGCACATCGTCGGAGTACCAAAGTTCAAGCGCCAAACCAGCATTCTTGATCAATGCCCAACTTGCATACAATGTAAGCAAACCAAAACACCTGCTGGCTCACATTCCACACGAAAGGCCACACAACCGTTTCAAGGTTTATCCATTGACTTTGCATTCTCAGGTACCAAATCCTCCAACAGCAAACGCAAGCGCGATTATGAAGGCATTCATGGAGAAACAGCTTGGATTCTCATCACAGATCACTACACTGGTATGAAATATGGAGATACGCGAATCTCTAAAGCAGCACCACTACACTGGTTGGAACATTTCTTCGCCCAGCACAACCCAACTTGCGCCAACAAGTATGTTTCAGTTGATCAAGGCGGAGAACTCTATCACAATCCTGATATCAGAAACCTCGTCTCTGCGTTTGGATATTCAATTTTCCCCACTGGTGCGGATGCTTCACACCAGAATGGTACAGTTGAAAGAGGACATCGCACTCTGGCTAATTCAATGCGCACAATGCTGTCTGGTGCTAATTTGCCCATCAAGTTCTGGCCCTTTGCATTTTATCATGCCCTTTCGGTTGTCCAATGCTTTCCCAGAAGGCAAACAACAACACTCACCCTTAGAATTGGCAACTGGCCACAAGGAAAATCTTGCTGACTTTCGCACTTTTGGATGCAGAGTTTGGGTGTGACCCCCAGGCAAGCGCTCAATCAAGCTCAAATCTAGCGCTCGCAAAGGCATATTTCTAGGTTTTGTCCCCTACACTACCAGAAACATTCTTTGGTATGACACTGAAACGCATCGAGTCAAGATCACCACTCATGTCAGATTTGATGAAGGGATGAATGACTTACCTCTTGCAGATCTTCCAACCAATGTCAAGCACCTGCTCCGGACTGATGACAACACTCCACTTCCTGCAGAAACCTGTGAGGTCTCATCCAGTGATTTCCAATTCTCAATTTCCCCCTTTGCAGACCTCACCAATCTTCGACTCACTGTCTCTCCATCTTGTGCTGATCCCAAGTTTGGCCTTCGCTATGCCAATGACTCACTGATTGGCAGAGCTTACATCACTGACATCCTTCCCAAAAGTCCTGCCTCCACGCTTTTCTCCTCCCACAAGAAGACTCTCTCAAAGCTCCGAGGCGCTTATATTGTATCTATCAATCACAATCGTGTCTTTACTGCTGCTGATGTTACTACAGCTTTACAGGCCTGCCACGATCGAGGGGTGTGGGATTCTTCAATAGATACACCAATCACCTTTGCCCTTGAAGAGAAATTGTCTATGAAGGAGGTCAGGAAACACTCGAATGAATATGGTTTATTTGCTCCCAATACCTCCTGGAAGGAACCCACTGCTGAAGAAGATCCGCCATTCTTGGACCGGATTTCATCAATCAAAGCTATCCAGCGCACTGGTACAAAATACAAGCAGCTGATACAATCGAGAATCAACCAGGTCGATAGCACTGAAGCACTCCATGCCTCCATCCAAAAACACTTGGCGCCAATTGAAGACGATATGGAGGTTGTCATTCCTACTATTGATATTGCATCCCTCAGAGCTATCACCAAGCTTCACAAATCCAGGAAATCGCGCATTACCACTAGACGCCGATTCACTACCCACTGAACAAATTGAACTTTTCATCAAGGCCATCAATTCCAAGGCAACTACACCTGAAGAACAAGCACTAGGACACTTCACTCGAAGGAATCTCAAGCCTTTATCTACCTGGGCTGAATGGCAAGCTGGGGAGCGAAAACAGCTTGATCAGTTTGAAGATTTGGAAATGTTTGGATCACCAATTCAATACCCTAAGGACCCAGACGCGATTATTCTCAGGCCTCACTGGCAATACAGTGTCAAAAGGAATGGTGTCAGAAGAGCCAGGCAATGTTGCAATGGAAGCAAGTATGCAGCGCCAACCCTGCATGCCATAGCAATGTCATACTCTTCGTGTGTTGAACACCCCATCCAAAGACTGTTCTTTGCCATTGCTGCAAGCCTCAACCTCAAAGTGTACGGGGGTGATGCTGCAGACGCCTACGCGCATAGTCCTGGACCCAACATTCCTACATACATGACTATTGATGATGCATATGCGGAATGGTACAGACACAAGCATGGCAAGGACATAGACAGAAGATTGGTGCTCCCAGTCCTTCGAGCACTTCAAGGCCACCCAGAATCAGGTAGACTATGGGAGACCCACATCAACAAGATCTTAAAAGGTCCCGATCTCAACTTCAAAACCACCACACATGACAGAACAATCTATACCACAGTTTTCGAAGGTGAAACGGTCTACATGTTGAGACAAGTTGATGATTTTGCACTAGCTTGTACATCAGAATCCATATCCGACAAGATCTATGACATTATAGGTGCAAGGCTCAAGCTACCAAAGGAAGACGTGATCCCCTTTACAAAATTGGGATTGCTTGAGGACTTCAATGGAATTGACGTCAAACAAACAGCTGATTACATTGAACTGTCCTGCGCCAATTACATTGACCGGATCATGACATCCCATGGTTGGGAGACTGATTCTAAGATGAAACCCCACTCCAAGCCATCAGCGCCGTTATCGACTGAAGTACTAAGCCAACTGCAATCACATACTGATGGCCCATTAGAAGGCACCAAGGAACATGCTGAATTACAATCCACATCTGGTTTCTCCTACAGGACGCTTTTAGGTGAAATGATGTTCGCATATGTCAGTTGCCGGCCAGACATAGGCTATGCAGTGACTCTGATGTCAAAGTACAGTTCCAACCCCACTGCTTTCCACTATTCCAGCCTGAAGAATATAGCCCGCTATCTCAGAACCACCAGATCTTGGGGTATCAGATTCTACAGGCCAAATGCTGAGCCATCTCTACCACCAGGAGAACCATACAACGACGCAGTCCAAGATGTATCACTCCCAAAATTCCCGGAAGACATCAAGCAAGCCAAACTGATGTGTTTTGTGGACGCCGCATATGGAAATGATCCAAAACACCGACGGTCCACCACAGGATACATCTTCACTTATGCTGGTGGAGCAATTGTTTACAGATCCAAAGCTCAGTCCCTTACCGCACAGAGTTCTACAGAAGCAGAATTCATTGCTGCAGTCACAGCAGCCAAAACAGCCAGATACCTCAGATCCGTACTCAAAGAATTAGGATTTGCCCAAGCTGGTCCAACCCCTATCTATGAAGACAATGCATCGGCAATTGAGATCATCAATGCTCAGAAGCCAACTGAAAGAACCAGACATATTGAAATCAGGTTCTTTGCCATCCAAGCATGGAAGGAAAACGGTGAGATCAAGATGATTCATATTCCTGGAGTTATCAACCCGACTGATGACCTAACCAAACCATTGGGATGGATCTTGCACGCCCGACATGCAAGATATATCATGGGACACTACCCAGGTTAAATCGTTCGATTGCTTTGATCACTCTATGGCCGCGCCCGAATTGCTAGAACGATTTCATATTACAATCACGTTGATTTGATTCGATCGATCGATCCATCGAACACAGCCTCAATATGACCAAGGTTAAATATACTCCGACAGTAATCCAATACCATGCGAGTAGAGTATTGGATCAAGGGGTGTGTTGTCGGCGAAAAATACGGACCATTGCCGGCATCAAATTTGATCAAAAAAGCCGACAAAACGAAACGACGACTGAGGTGCGGAATATTAACACGGAGTAACAACAGAGATACGATTATTTCGATGATCGAGTCTTAGAATCAAACGCACCTCCACTACATGAAAATCCCTAAGTGGTAAAACGATATCACTTAGGACTACAAACAAGAAAGGAGAATCGGTTAGAAACAAGAAATATCCAAAGACCTGAACAGTAAGTAAACACTTGGAACCCATAAGTACATTCAAAGGAATATACTTGATACCCCGTGAGGAAATTACTTATTGCAATCAAGAAAATCAATACCGATTCCGGATGGGTGTCATACCCAGCATATATACCACGAATAAGCATACGCCCCATCGAACAGAATACTTAACCCCGACAATGACCGATACAGTAAGACCGACACGACGCTAATACAGCAACAGCAACAGAAGTATCGGTACGACAGTAACAGATAACCGGGGAAGATCTCTACCAAGTAAAATACAGCAGAGAGCCCCGATACAGTGAAAATACATAGTAAAAATAAGAGCGTCTCTCTGAGCTCACATCTCTTTAAATTTCAATTATCCAATACCTTACGGTCGATTTTTAGAGTAACAACAATTCGAGAAATCCAAAATCCCCTGAGAAAATCATTCATATATCACTTACAGAACAAGCAAACAACTACTCCAGAAGCAAAATACTAACCATGGTGAGAGGAAGACCAACTCGGCAGAACCAACGCAACAACAATGCGGCCGCTAATCCAGCGGCTGCCGCCGCTAACCCAGCAGCTGGTGGACCTGCCAACAATGGACCAGCCATCCCTGCCAATCTCGGCTTCACAGCGGCGCAAATGGAATTCATTAGGACCATGATGGATACTAACCAGGCTCCGGCACTCACACAAGAGGTTCAAGACGCGATCGAACGCGCTGATGAACTGGAGGGAATCCCTGGATATGCAGGGGAGAGGTCCCTAACCCCAACTGAAATAGTTTTCA
This sequence comes from Pseudo-nitzschia multiseries, assembly GCA_037355745.1. NCBI lineage: Eukaryota > Bacillariophyta > Bacillariophyceae > Bacillariales > Bacillariaceae > Pseudo-nitzschia > Pseudo-nitzschia multiseries. Next base: position 16,525,069 of record CM074784.1, on the reverse strand, counting down.
GGGAAATCTTGGAATCTTTCGGATTGAACCGGATTACGGCAGAAGAGCTTTTCCGGACTGGCTACAGCAGTACTGACTCCCTCCGAGACATGGATGAATCCGCAATCATATCCCTGGTGAATGGTGTCAATAAGACCAAACACAACTACTGCCCGGACCCAAAACAAGTGTACGTGGGGAGAGTCTTCGGGGACCGCCTCAAGTTGTTTGTGGCTTGGATCGAATTTCAGCCTCTCATTGGGGCCACTGCTACCCCGGTTGACTGGATGGCTGACCCAGGACGCAGAGGCTAAGACTCAAACTTGCCTCAAGTCCCTGAAGGAAGACGATAGCAACACAGCGGCCGGGGATCTTACTCTCCCAGAACCACTCACTGCAATGTCGAAATTCAAGGAATTTGATGAACGATTCAGGGAATATCTTCAACACAAAAGGGGTGTCACCAAAACATCTCTACTCTACACGATCCGGAAGGACTCCATAGTGAGCGATGTTGAAAGGGGGGGGACCGTTGGATCTGCTCCGACAGACAAGTACGCCGACTGGAATGAGTACTCTATAAGATGCACGGTCCATTCAGGATCCCACTGGACCAAAGACAACAATACGCTATGGGGAATCCTTTTCAAGTTGGTAGGGGTGGGCCCCGGTTGGTCCTACATCCAAGGTCTTGGCTCCGAAGGGGATGGAAGAAAGGCATACTTCACCCTCTACTCTCAAGCATACGAATCAACAAATATAAGACTTCTCATAGAAGAAAAGAGGGCCTTCCTACAGAGTTCTACCTACTCCGGGGATACCAAGAACTACAGTTTCGACAAGCACAAAAGACGTTGGTACGATGCGAAGGAGTTCTTGTTGCGGCACAAGGCTTTCCCACCCGAAGACCAGTTTGTTACTGACTTCTGCCACTCCATATCAGACCCAAGACTAGAAATAGCAGTCCAATTGGTCCTAAACGAAGGAGGTGACATGTACAACAACTTCGACAAAGCGGCTGCCCATTTCACTCAAGCGCTTGGTATCAAGAAAATGCAAGCCAGTCGCAAGGGCAGTCGGCGTAACATCTCTTCCTTCAAAGGGAAAAAGGGTAACAAACGCAACAACGAAGGCAACTCCTCCTCCAACAAGAAATCCGGCAACAACAAGAAACAGAAGACTTCCGGCACATATGATGGGCCTCTTGAAGGTAAAATCTACCCAAAAGAAGTATGGGTCACTATGTCTTCGGCGCAAAAGAACCAAGTAAGGGCCCTACGCCCCTCCCTCAACTCTCCTGGACAGTCTGCGCAAGTTTCTATGGTTGAAGCCAAGGGGGAGAATACTACAGCAAAGGGGTCAGCCGGTGACCAATTTGGTAGCCATACTCACAAGAAGAAGAATCAAGATTGATTTGCCGGCCGGGGCCTGTCGATTTTATCCCGGGTAGGCCGGCCGATAGTCCATATTAAGAGTGTTGGCTCACCATCTCCCCATAACGGCCGATGCGAGTTGGACAGCCATGATGATACAACAGCCGCGGGATCAAATATGGTATTACTTGATTCATTGGATTCTATTTTGACCTATGTGGACGTTGCACCATTTTCAGACACCTACTCACCACTTAAGAATGTCCCTATCGCTCGTTGCGCCACAGCTTGGACTGACCCAACCGACGGGATTACCTACATCTTGGTGTTTGGGCAGGCTTTGTTCTTTGGCACCAAATTGCAACACAGCTTGGTATGTCCCAATCAAGTCCGGGACTGCAACTTCAACAAGGTTGAGGACACCCCAAGGCGATACGACTCCACTTCTACACACGGGATTACATTCCAATCTGAAGACACCGAGCTCTTTATTCCTCTCAAAGTCGAAGGGGTCATATCCTATTTTGATTCCCGCCAACCTACAAAGAAGGAACTGGCGAAGTGTGAACATGTACTGGCTACAGATACCCACACATGGGACCCCTACTCCTCTCACTTTGCAGAAGAAGAAGAAGCCACCAATGCCTCTTTCCCGCGAGTTGTTGCTACTCTTTCAGGGTGCCTGCCGGCTTGTGGGACCCCAGTCAAATATTCATCCACAATTCATCCTGAACCACTAGGTACAGGGTACAACACGACCCGGCTACTCCATCTGGCCTCTGTATGTACTAGTCGAGTTCCTTCCCAACGCACAGGATATACTCCAACGAACGTTTCCACCCGATTGATTTCAGCCCTTGCTGGAACCACCGGGGAGGACCAAGAAAATCTTCGCAATTCAGCAAATTCTATGATTTCTGATGTTTCCACCAAGCCTTCATCAGCCGGTCTGTCCTCATTATCTGAAGCTGAACTTGCCATTCAACAGGAAGCAAAGGCTAGGACCAAGAAAAGGAAGCTACTACGTCGCCAACAAGATGTTCTAGACCAAGAAATGTCCCTTGAAAAGAAGTCCTCCATACGACGGGGACAATGGGGACCTCCAATAAGAATCCCCGACAAGGTCCACAGGTATGACGCCAAGGCCGTTGCTAAGATGTGGAACATAAGTGAGAAGCGGGCCAAGGCTACCATTGAAGTCACTGCCCAAGATGGTATTAGGCAATTGTCCCAGCCTGTTACTAAGCGACTGAAGACACAGAAGTGGAGGAATAGGAGGATGCTCAAGGGTCGTTGGTACGCCAATACTATGAAGTTCAAGGTCCCCAGCATCATACGAAACGATACAGCAGCTCAGATCTTTGCAAATGGAAAGGGCTATGTGGCGTTCTATCCTGTCAGGGGAGATATTAAATTCCTTTTGTGACCAGAAGTACCAAAGCTACCAGATGGTAGATACCCTATTCGTACGAATCCATGAGTCCCGTATCCATCTAAGTAATCGATTTCCACGGCATATTGATTCCCACGGTGCATCGATTCCCATCGCGCATCAACGGTGAGCAATCCCTGTTTTACAGTATTGCCATCGTTCTTCGGTGAGCAAACTCTGACTTCATAAAATATCACACGAGCTATGGGAGCAATTCCTGACCTTAATGATAAACAATTCATGGAGTCTTCCTAACAGAACAAGAGAAGAAAACCATTGGCGTGTGATTCTCACACAGTATATATACATGCATACAGATATATATGGTCAACGACCAATACATGTACGGAAATAATCAGCGAGTAATCTCATCACTACGCAACAGCAGTTGCAACGTATTCATCTCAATAAAAGAGATATCTTGCATTTCGGCCAGATTTCACTTTATCTCATACTTTTAACATTCAACTGATTTATATCCCAAAATTCACACTAGTTGCTACCAACTACTTGTAATCTACATACTAAGGTCTGTCTCGCTGCAATCTGAACAAGTCACAGCAAGAAGAGATCTGGCGTTTCCCTAGTCTCGCCTGTAGTCCGATTATCTGTTGCCAAAAGTATCCAACCACAATTGTCACGCGTAGAGTACAATCGTTTGTCTACTAACACACTAACGCAGCGTTGCTGTTCTTCAGAAGCCTTTGAATCAGACCTTCAACAGACCGGATTCAGAAGGAAAATAATAGATTAACAGTCGCAAGCTCTAAGGTGGCTTGCACACAAAAGGGAACAGGAACAGGAATTGAATACAATCCCTACGCTGGCATATGCCAATCGCACATCGTACACGAAGCAGTTCTCATTCTCAGTCACCGCGCAATTCTTTCGAAGGATCGGAACCGTCACAAATGCCGAACATACTGATGATGCCCGCCAATGTATTTGGGGGTGAGGAGAACACAGGTGATGTCGAAGTTACTACTGCCAACCACTTTCCCAGTTTTGATACTGATATGAAGTCGATACTCGTATCCCTACTCAACGTAACAAGTGAGGCTAATAGTAAGTTGTGTTTAGCTCTCAAGGAAGGCGGATTATGCGAGTGGAATGCATTCCTCGACGCACTTATCGAACCGGACTTTGCACGCGAGCTTACCTATACTGAGGGGGGACTACCAACGCATATCCCTCGATCCATTCAAAGGAGCATAGAGGCACTTGCGGAGTTTGCTATCGATCTACAAGAAGTCAATATCGATCTACAAGAAGACGAGAAAGATTGGAAAGATGTAAAATCATATACATATAAGGAATTCCAACCATTCCGCACAGAACGTGCCCTACGCATGCGGAACGAATCTGCTCTGAACCTTCCACCTCCTCCGCTGGGAAGTAACAAAAAGTCACCTCAGCAGGTAAAGTACAAATCTTGGTGCCGGAAAGCACGGGATGAAAAGTCTTTTACGCCCCTCAGCGAATGACTCAAGATTCGAACATTGGCTTGTAGGTTTCAAAGCTAAACTCGAGGCATACGACATCGACACAGAGACATTCCTTGATGAAACTTGGCCTCCAGCTGCGCTTCTAGGTTATACCCGTGATCTTTTTGTCAAACAGTGTGCCTTCTTCTGGGTACTAATGTTGGAAGTCTTCAAAAGCGATCTTTCTGCATCGTGTGTACACAGCCATTCTACCACTCGTGATGGACGTAAAGCATACTTTGATTTTGTAAACCTTCACAGCGAATCAAAAGCCAAGGTATATGACAATTCGACTCAGCTACAAGCGTTGCTAAAGTTGAATCTCAACAATTGGAAAGAATCCAAAGTGAAATTCATTACACATTGGTTTGATGAATTAAATCACCTTAATAAGCTCCGTCCTCCCAACAAACCCCTTGAGTACCATACTGCAAAATCAGCATTATGTCAGGCATGCTATTCCAGCTTTCAGCTGAGTGAACAGTTTGCCAAAGTCAAGGATCCAGGAGGGACAAATAGCACCGTAACAGATGCAGCCGCTGAAGCAGCTGCTATTCACAAACTTAAAATCACGCTTCTACTCGAAGCAACTTGACTTGATCCCCAGTCCGTGATGGCAGCTCCTCGGTCGACTGTACGTGCACACGTTCATGACTTCTCATCTGAACAAAGTATTAAATTCCTTTCGTGACCAGAAGTACCAAAGCTACCAAAGGGTAGATTTCCTATGTGCATGAATCAATGAGTCCCGTATCCATCTAAGTAATCGATTCCCACGGCATATCGATTCCCACGGCGCATCGATTCCCATCGCGCATAAACGGTGAGCAATCCCTGTCTTACGATATTGCCATTGTTCTTCGGTGAGCAAACTCTGATTTCATAAAATATCACACGAGCTACGGGAGCAATTCCTGACCTTAATGATAAACATTTCATGGAGTCTTCCTAACAAACAAGAGAAGAAAACCGTTGGCATGTGATTCTCACACAATACATATACATGCATACAAATATATATGGTCAACGACTAATACATGTACGGAAATAATCAGCGAGTAATCTCAGCACTACGCAACAGCAGTTCGCAACGTATTCATCTCAATAAAAGAGATATCTTGCATTTCGGCAAGATTTCACTTTATCTCATACTTTTAACATTCAACTGATTTATATCCCAAAATTCACACTAGTTGCTACCAACTACCTGTAATCTACATACTAAGGTCTGTCTCGCTGCAATCTGAATAAGTCACAGCAAGAGGAGATCTGGCGTTTCCCTAGTCTCGCCTGTAGTCCGATTATCCTGTTGCCGAAAGTATCCAACCACAATTGTCACGCGTAGAGTACAATCGTTCGTCTACTAACACACTAACACAGCGTTGCTGTTCGTCAGAAGTCCTTGAATCAGACTCTCAACGAATCGGATTCAGAAGGAAAATAATAGATTAACAGTCGCAAGCTCTAAGAAGGCTTGCACACAAGAAGGAACAGGAACGGAATTGAACATAATCCCTACGCTGGCATATGCACGTCGCACATCGCACAAGAAGCAGTTCCCATTCTCAGTTACCACGCACTTCTTTCCAAGGCTCCGAACCACCACAGATGCCGAACATACCGGTAATGCCCGTCAATGCACTCGGAGGCGAAGAGAAGAATGACGCCGAAGTCACCACTATCGAACGTTTTCCCAGCTTCGATGCTGATATGAGAAAGATACTCATATCATTACTCAACGTAACAAGTGAGATTACTAGCAAGTTGTGCCTAGCTCTCAAAGAAGGCGGATTATGCGAGTGGAAGTCGTTCCTCGACGCACTTATCGAACCGGATTTTGCACGCGAACTTACCTATATGGAGCAAGGATTGGCAACGCATATCCCTCGATCCATCCAAAGGAGCATAGAAGCACTTGCGGATTTCGCTATCGACCTACAAGAAGAAGGTGTCGACCTAGGAGAAGACGAGAAGGACTGGAAAGATGTAAAGTCATATACATACAGGGAATTCCAGGCATTCCGCGGAGAGCGTGCCCAACGCTTACGTAACAAATCTGTTCTGAACCCACCACCTCCTCCGGCGGGAACTAACAAAAAGTCCCCTCAGCAGGTAAAGTACGAATCATGGTGCCGAAAAGCACGAGATGAAAAGTCCTTTACACCCCTCACGAATGACTCGAGATTCGAACACTGGCTCGTCGGTTTCAAAGCTAAACTCGAGGCATACGACATCGATACAGAGACAATCCTTGATGAAACTTGGCCTCCAGCCACGCTTGTGGGTTACACCCGTGATCTCTACGTCAAACAATGTGCCTTCTTCTGGGTACTAATGTTGGAAGTCTTTAAGAGTGACCTTTCTGCATCATGTGTACACAGTCATTCTACCACTCGTGATGGACGCAAGGCCTACTTCGACTTCGTAAACCTTCATAGCCAATCAAAAGCAAAGGTATACGACAACTCGACCCAGCTACAAGCGTTGCTCAAGTTGAACCTCAACAATTGGAAGGAATCCAAAGTGAAATTCATCACACATTGGTTTGATGAATTGAATCACCTCAACAAGCTCCGTCCTCCCAACAAGCCCCTCGAGTACCACACTGTAAAATCAGCATTGTGTCAGGCATGCTATTCCAGCTTTCCAGCTAAGCGAACAGTTTGCCAAAGTCAAGGATCCAGGTGGGACGAATAGCACCGTAACAGATGCAGTTGCCGAAGCCGCTGCCTATCCACTGATCTTAAAATCACGCTTTTACTCGAAGCAACTTGACTTGATTCCCAGTCTGCGATGTCTGCTCCTCGGTCGACCGTACGTGCACACGTTCATGATTTCTCTTCTGACTCGATCCAAAACCATGAGGACTATGCTCTCCCCATCGAATTTGAAGGAGACTATCAAGATTATGCTGTGTTCAAGGCTGGACGTACCCCTGACCCTACCACAAGGTTGCCTACAAACATATGGAAGGCCTTGTCACGTCAGGACATGAAGAGTTGGCTCAGTTTTTCTCCGGAAGGCAAGAAAATCGTGGTTGCCTCATTGCGACACGACTTACTTAACACTAACCAACCTGACCCCAACAGTGTCAAACCCATTACCCGAAAGGCATACCAACATGAACACTCGGTATCTTTTCAAGAAGACGATACTTCAACCAAGGATGAACATGGCAATTCCGCAGCAGACCTACATCCGGCTGTAGAGAATGATCGTAGAGGCGTTTTCCATGCATCTCTAGGTGTATACAAATCCACGACCTCCTCGTCTCAGGACCAGCGACCTCTCAAGTCTTCCGTGTCACCCGCGCATCCAGCTCGATTCCTTTCAAACAACCCTGACATTCAGTACAAAAAGGACGGTGACACCCAAATACCTGTCGGAACACCATCATATTCCGCCAATTTTCACCGGTGGTATACTCCCGAGGATGATCTCACCTCTCCTAATGATGTTCCCGTAACGTCATACACATACCGTATACACAAAACTACGGTTACTAGCCCTGGTTTTGCCATGGTCGATCGCGGCGCAAATGGCTGCATCATCGGTAATGATGCATGTCTCATCTCCAAGGATATTCCACCACGATATGTTAACGTCACCGGCATTAACAATCATCAGGTACAAAACATTCCCATTGCTACATGCGGAGCATATTCCATGTCGAACAGAGGCCCCGTCATTCTTATTTTCAATGAATGTGCCTATACAGGACGACATCCTTCTATATTGTCATCTGGCCAGATGGAAGCATATTTTTCCACTGTAGACGACACGTCCATCAAAGCAGGCGGAGGACAGGTCATCACCACCTCCGATGGCTATGCACTGCCTCTTAGCATACGACACGGCTTACCATACCTTGCAATGCGAAAGTATACGACTGTCGAATTTGACACGCTACCACATGTTATCATGACGTCCGATAAACATTGGGATCCATCTGTTCTCGATACCACGATCAGTGCAAAGGATGAACAATTTCTCCAGAAATATCCTCCCCAACCACAGCAACTCCCTTATGCCGATTACGACGAATATGGGAACCCACGCTGCCTTGAAGGATTCGATATATCTGTTTCTCCCGGGTCCTCCATGGTCACATCCCTCAGCTCGTATTCCAGCCATTCCACCCGATCTCCCTTTCTTCCAATTGATGATCATAAGAACAACGATCGCTCCTTTTGGCTTACTTCCACTGACTACGCTCATCAAGAACGTCTCGCATGCTGCGCGCCAACCGCAGTCTCTGGAACAGTCACTGCGTTTCCGACAGATTGTACAGCCAGTGACACTACACGCATTGCAGCTACGCCCTGCGAAAGATACCCCAACGAACATGACTACTTATCCCTCAAACCTTTCTTTTGTTGGGTTTCCACCGATCACATCAAAGCTACTTTTGAAAACTCAACCCAATACGGTTCGTTAGCGGTTAGCCCTGATGGTAACATTTTCAAACGGTTTCATTCCCCTCAACCGGCCATGAACGTTCGCCCCTTCAATGACGATGTTATGTCCGATGCAGTCTATTCAGATGTTCCAGCAATTGATGGTGGATCCAAGATTGCTCAGATCTTCTTTGGCCGCAAATCGCATATTATTCACATTGAAGAAATGCGTACCACCGGCGATTTCCTACCCTGCTTTCAGAACTTTGTTCGAAAATGGGGCAGGCCCATCCGCCTCCTTTGCGACCACGGTAACTATCAATCAAGTAAGAAAGTCATGGATTACCTAAAAATGTTATGGATTGGACTCTGGCAAAGTGAACCGTACCATCAACACCAGAATCAATTCGAACGACGATACCAAACGTTCAAACGCATTGTCAATCGCGTCATGGATCGTACCGGCACACCGCCACACATGTGGTTACTGTGCATGACATACGTCGCGGGTCTCCTCAATGTTGTCTCTGACCCTACGCTGTCCGATAAACAACCGATCTTCATTGCCACGGGTACAATTGGCGACATCAGCGCATACACCAGTTTCTTCTGGTTTGAACCTGTGTATTTCAAGACCAATGACTCTCCTTTCGGTACCAAATCTACCGAACGCCTCGGCCATTTCGTCGGCATTGCCGAACATGTTGGCAATGGACTCTGCTTTCGAATCTGGGATCCAGTTACCAACAAGTTACTAGACCGGTCCGGTGTTCGATCTGCTCTTACACCTGAGTCACGTAACAAACGCGCGGGCTTATTTACTGATGATGGTTTCATCAAATGGCGTAATGCAAAGGATTCCTTACCCCGTCTATACGCCACTGGAGAAGCTCCAGCTTTCAAACATGGGGAGCATACCAATCAGAATAAACTCATTGACGAGTCTACTAAACCAAACAGCTCAGTTTCCCCTAACGGTTTACCTGCTGATTCTGACACCGCCGATGACACCGTTCCATCTGCACCCAACAAACAAACAGATACCACGCTCCACGCATCTGGCACTCAACCAATTCTTCAACCACCCGCCCACCCCTCGTTACCGAGCTTTCTTTATAAGAAAGTCGATGACAGCCCTAGCTGGTCACCTTCTCCACTCCCTAACAACTATGGGGAGAGTCTTGATGGTCCTCCTACGACACACATCTTCAGCAAGACATCCGACGGCGTTCTCCTTACTGAAGATGATTTTGACCCACCGGAATTAGCATACTTTGATGTTAGTGACGTCGCAACCCCACACACAAACACAGCTACTCCTTCCGTAGACCCATCACAGGTAGTTGTTACCGACGAAGAAGGTAACGCACAGTTTGACGATGACGGTAAACCTATTACCATTCCTACGATCCCGATTGCCGATCTACAAGGACGTTCCTTCCTTGTAACCAATCTCGATGGCACCCGGAAGCGTCTTACCATTGTCGATGTTGAAGACAGTCTTGAACGCAATAAAGACTTCATCAAGTTCAAGTGCAAACACTCCGATGACGAACTCGATGATATCATTGCATACAATGACGTCATGAATTACATACATCGTGATTCAACACAAGAAGACGGCAAACTCTGGTCGTTTCGCCGCATCTTAGGACACCAAGGTCCACTGGATAACAAGCACCCTCAATACAAAGGTTCCAAGTATAACCTCTGGATTGAATGGGAGAATATGGAACGCACATATGAACCTCTGGCCAACTATTGCAGCCGAACGACCCGGTCACCGTTGCAAAATATGGGAAAGACAACAACTTGCTTGATCTCCCGGGTTGGAAACGTCTCAGAAGAATCACCAACCTAGCCCGACGAACCAAGAAACTTGATCGACTCGTGCACCAAGCCAAACTACATTCCTTCCGTACCACTCCGCAGTATCAATATGGATTCAAAGTTCCTCGTAGCCACGAAGAAGCCCTCTGATTTGATCAAGCCAACGGCAACACCAAATGGGAAGATGCCACCACTCTGGAAATGGCACAACTCAATGAATACAATACATTCATTGATAAAGGCGTATACAAGACAAGCTCCATTCCCACGGGATTCCAACAGATCAAGGTACACATGATATACGCTGTCAAACACGACGGAAGACACAAAGCTCGCCTCGTTGCTAACGGTAATCTCACTGAGGCCCCTATCCACAGCGTTTACGCAGGCGTCGTATCTCTTCGCGGTCTACGTATGTGCCTATTCCTAGCTGAACTCAACGATCTAGAAGCATGGGGCACCGACATAGGTAACGCCTACTTGGAAGCAGTCACCTGCGAGAAAGTATGCATCAAGGCAGGTCCCGAATTCGGATCGTTGGAGGGTCACCTGTTGGTCATTTACAAAGCCCTATATGGTCTCAGGTCTTCAGGCAAGTGCTTTGGAGACTTACTCGCGGCTTGCCTCATCGAACTCGGCTTCGAAAGATCCCGCGCAGAACCGGAAATATTCCTCAAACCCGGAACGAACAAGCATGGTGAACGGGTATATGAGCTTATATGCACATATGTCGATGACCTATGTCTCTGCATGGCAGATCCCAATTCCTTCTTGAAGATATTGCAGTCGTCACCATATAACTTCAAATTGAAGGGATCCGGACCTATGAACTTTCATTTAGGATGTGGATTTGAGCGCGACGAACATGGTGTTCTGTGCATGAATCCCATAAAGTTCATCGAAAAGATGGAAGCATCTTACAAACAAATGTTCAGATGCAAACCTAACACTAGGTTCCGATCACCCATCGCGGAGAACGATCATCCTGAATTGGACTCCTCAGCCTTTCTTGAAGAAACCGGTATACAGAAATACCAAAGTATGATCGGTTCACTGCAATGGATCATCGCTATTGGCCGTTTCGATGTACAAACAGCCGTGATGACGCTCTCAAGTTTCAGAGCTCAGCCACGAGATGGGCATCTCAAACGTGCTAAACGTATCTATGGATATATCTCCAAGTTTAGACATTTTAAAATCAGATTCCGCGTGGAACCGCCCGATTTCATATTGACTAAACCCGACACCATCGACTGGTCCAACACCGTCTATGGGGAGCATTCTGAAGAGCTACCCGACGACGCTCCTGCACCGCTTGGAAAGACAGTAGTGTTAACACACTTCTATGATGCCAACCTCATGCATGATATTCTCAGTGGCAAGGCAGTTACCGGCATTCTTCATTTCGCGAACAAGACTCCCATGATGTGGTTCTCGAAGAAACAGTCTACTACGGAAACAGCCACCTTTGGAGCTGAATTTGTTGCAGGAAGAACTTGCATCGAACAGATTGTCGATCTACGTCACTCATTCCGATACCTCGGAACACAAGTCCATGATATCTCATACTCTTGGGGTGACAACGAAAAGATGATCCAAACGTCAACCTTTCCTTACGCAAGGTTGCATAAGCGTCATAACATTCTATCGTTTCACTACGTACGGAGCATGATAGCGAGGGGTTTCATTTTAATGATGCACATCCCAGGTAAGGATAACTGTGCAGACATTCTCACCAAGCATTGGAGTCACTCAGTTGTGTATCCACTGCTCAGGCCCATCTTCCACTTCTGTGGTAATACTGGTGACCTTCTCCAGGATGATGGAAGCATCATGTAGAGCGTGATGACCCTTCACAAGGAGACATGGGGAGTATTAAATTCCTTTCGTGACCAGAAGTACCAAAGCTACCAAAGGGTAGATTTCCTATGCGCATGAATCAATGAGTCCCGTATCCATCTAAGTAATCGATTCCCACGGCATATCGATTCCCACGGCGCATCGATTCCCATCGCGCATAAACGGTGAGCAATCCCTGTCTTACGATATTGCCATTGTTCTTCGGTGAGCAAACTCTGATTTCATAAAATATCACACGAGCTACGGGAGCAATTCCTGACCTTAATGATAAACATTTCATGGAGTCTTCCTAACGGAACAAGAGAAGAAAACCGTTGGCATGTGATTCTCACACAATACATATACATGCATACAAATATATATGGTCAACGACTAATACATGTACGGAAATAATCAGCGAGTAATCTCAGCACTACGCAACAGCAGTTGCAACGTATTCATCTCAATAAAAGAGATATCTTGCATTTTGGCAAGATTTCACTTTATCTCATACTTTTAACATTCAACTGATTTATATCCCAAAATTCACACTAGTTGCTACCAACTACCTGTAATCTACATACTAAGGTCTGTCTCGCTGCAATCTGAATAAGTCACAGCAAGAGGAGATCTGGCGTTTCCCTAGTCTCGCCTGTAGTCCGATTATCCGTTGCCGAAAGTATCCAACCACAATTGTCACGCGTAGAGTACAATCGTTTGTCTACTAACACACTAACACAGCGTTGCTGTTCGTCAGAAGTCCTTGAATCAGACTCTCAACGAATCGGATTCAGAAGGAAAATAATACAAAGCCAAAACCATGATGACTATGCTCTCCCTATCGAATTTGAAGGAGACTATCAAGACTATGCGGTATTTAAGGCTGGACGTACCCCTGACCCTACCACGCGCCTGCCCACAAACATATGGAAGGCCCTGTCACGTCAGGACATGAAGAGTTGGCTAAGTTTTTCTCCGGAAGGCAAGAAAATCGTGGTCGCATTGTTACGACACGACTTACTCTCAAAGGATCAACCTGACCCCAACAATGTCAAACCCATCACCCGGAAGGCATATCAACATGGACACTCGGTATCATTCCGAGAAGACGATACTTCAAACAAAGATGAACATGCCAATTCCGCAGCAGATCTACATCCTGCTGTAGAAAATGATCGTAGAGGTGTTTTCCATGCATCATTAGGTGTATACAAATCAACAACCTCTTCATCCAAGGACCAACGACCTCTCAAGTCTTCCGTGTCACCCGCGCATCCCGCTCGATTCCTCTCCAAAAACCCTGACATTCGGTACAAAAAGGACGGTGACACCCTAATACCTGTAGGAACATCCTCCTATTCCGCCAATTTTCACCAGTGGTATGATCCTGACGATAATCTGACCTTCCCTAACGATAGTCCAGTAACATCGTACACATACCGCATACACAAAACTACGGTTACTAGTCCTGGTTTTGCCATGGTCGATCGCGGCGCAAATGGTTGCATCATCGGCAATGATGCATGCCTCATCTCCAAGGATATCCCACCACAATATGTCAATGTCACCGGCATTAACAACCACCAAGTACAAAATATTCCCATTGCTACATGCGGAGCTTATTCCATATCGAACAGAGGTCCCGTCATCCTCATTTTCAATGAATGTGCCTATACAGGACGACACCCTTCTATCTTGTCCTCCGGCCAGATGGAAGCATATTTTTCCACTGTTGATGACACATCCATCAAAGCGGGCGGTGGACAGGTAATCACCACCTCCGATGGATATGCACTGCCTCTTAGCATACGGCATGGTTTACCATACCTTGCGATGCGAAAGTACACGACTATTGAGTTTGACACGCTCCCACATGTTATCATGACATCCGATAAGCATTGGGACCCATCTGTTCTTGATACCACCATCAGTGCAAAGGATGAACAATTTCTCCAGAAATATCCTCCTCAGCCACAGCAACTCCCATATGCCGATTACGACGAATATGGAAACCCACGTTGTCTTGAAGGATTGGATATCTCTGTATCACCCGGCTCCTCCACGGTCACGTCCCTCAGTTCATATTCCAGCCAATCCACTCGATCTCCCTTCCTTCCTATTGATGATCATAGAACCAAAGATTGCTCATTTTGGCTTACTTCCACAGACTACATTCACCAGGAACGCCTTGCATGCTGCACTCTACCTGATGCCTCTGGGACAGTCACTGCGTTTCCGACGGATTGTACTGCCAGTAATACTACACGTATTGCAGCTACGCCCCGTGAGAGATACCCCAACGAACATGACTACTTATCCCTGATAACTTTCTTTTGTTGGGTTTCTACTGATTGCATCAAAGCCACGTTTGAAAACTCAACCCAATATGGTTCATTAGCGGTTAGTCCTGATGGAAACATTTTCAAACGTTTCCATTCTCCACAACCGGCCATGAACGTTCGACCCTTCAATGACGACGTTATGTCTGATGCTGTCTATTCGGATGTCCCAGCAATTGATGGTGGCTCCAAGATTGCTCAGATCTTCTTTGGCCGAAAGTCACATATTATACACGTTGAAGAAATGCGTACCACCGGCAATTTTCTATCTTGCTTCCAGAACTTTGTTCGAAAATGGGGCAGGCCCATTCGCCTCCTTTGCGACCACGGTAACTATTAATCTAGTAAGAAGGTTGTCGATTATCTCAAAATGCTATGGATTGGACTCTGGCAAAGTGAACCTTATCACCAACACCAGAATCAATTCGAATGTCGATATCAAACGTTCAAACGCATTGTCAATCGCGTCATGGATCGTACGGGCACACCACCACATCTGTGGCTACTGTGCATGACATACGTCGCTGGTCTCCTCAATTTTATTTCTGATCCTACACTGTCCGACAAACAGCCGGTCTTCATTGCTACCGGTACACTTGGCGACATCAGCGCATACACCAGTTTCTTCTGGTTTGAACCTGTTTATTTCAAGACCAACGACTCCCCTTTCGGTACCCAGTCTACCGAACGTTTAGGTCACTTCGTCGGCATCGCCGAACATGTTGGCAATGGACTCTGCTTCCGAATCTGGGATCCCGTTACCAACAAGTTACTTGACCGGTCCGGTGTACACTCTGCTCTTATGCCTGAGTCCCGCAACAAACGCGCGGGCCTATTCACTGATGATGGTTTCATCAAATGGCGTAACGCCAAGGATTCCTTGCCCCGTTCATACGCCACTGGAGATGCTCCAGCATTCAAACATGGGGAGCATATCACTCAGAATAACCCCATTGACGAGTCTACACAACAGGGCAACTCAGTTCCCCCTAGCGTTTCACCCGCTGATTCTGACACTGCAGATGACACCATCCCATCTGTACCCAATGAACAACCAGGTACTACGCTTCCCACATCTGGCACTCAAACTATTCTTCAACCACCCGCCCACCCCTCGTTACCGAGCTTTCTTTATAAGAAGGTCGATGACAGCCCAAGCTGGTCACCTTCTCCACTCCCCTAACAACTATGGGGAGAGTTTTGATGGTCCTCCTACGACACACATCTTCAGCAAGACCTCCGATGGCGTTCTCCTTACTGAAGATGATTTTGATCCACCGGAATTAGCATACTTTGATGTTAGTGACGTCACAACTCCACACACCAACCCCGCTACTCCTTCAGTAGACCCATCACAGGTAGTTGTTACCGACGAAGAAGGTAACGCACAATTTGACGATGATGGTAAACCAATTACCATTCCTACGGTCCCGATTGCCGATCTACAAGGACGTTCCTTCCTTGTAACCAACCCCGATGGCACTTGGAAGCGTCTTACCATTGTCGATGTAGAAGACAGTCTTGAACGCAACAAAGACTTCATCAAGTTCAAGTGCAAACACTCTGATGACGAACTTAATGATATCATTGCATACAATGATGTCATGAATTACATCCATCGTGATTCAACACAAGAAGACGGCAAACTTTGGTCATTTCGCCGCATCCTAGGACACCAAGGCCCGCTGGATAACAAGCACCCCCAGTACAAAGGCTCCAAGTATAACCTTTGGATTGAATGGGAAAACATGGAACGCACATATGAACCTCTGGCCAACATTGCGGCTGATGACCCTGTTACCGTTGCAAAATATGGGAAAGACAACAACTTGCTTGACCTCCCGGGTTGGAAACGCCTTAAGCGAATCACCAACCTAGCACGACAAACCAAGAAACTTGATCAACTCGTGCACCAAGCCAAACTTCGTTCTTTCCGTACAACTCCACAGTACCAATACGGATTCAAAGTACCTCGTAACCACGAAGAAGCCCTCCGATTTGATCAAGCCAACGGCAACACCAAATGGGAAGATGCCACCACTCTGGAAATGGAACAGCTCAATGAATACAATACATTCATTGATAAAGGCGTGTACAAGGCAAGGTCCATTCCCCCCGGGTTCCAACAGATCAAGGTACACATGATATATGCTGTCAAGCACGACGGTAGACACAATGCTCATCTCGTTGCTAACGGTAATCTCACTGAGGCCCCCATCCACAGTGTTTACGCAGGTGTCGTATCCCTCCGCGGCCTACGTATGTGCCTATTCCTAGCTGAACTGAACGACCTGGAAGCATGGGGCACCGACATAGGTAATGCCTACCTAGAAGCAGTTACCTGCAAGAAAGTATGCATCAAGGCAGGTCCCGAATTCGGATCGCTGGAAGGTCACCTATTGATCATTTACAAAGCCCTATATGGCCTCAGATCTTCAGGCAAGTGTTTTGGAGACTTACTCGCGGCTTGTCTCATCGAACTCGGCTTCGAAAGATCCCGCGCAGAACCGGAAATATTCCTCAAGCCTGGAATGGATAAGCATGGTGAACGTGTATATGAACTTATATGCACATATGTCGATGACCTATGTCTCTGCATGGCAGATCCCAATTCCTTCTTGAAGATATTGCAGTCGTCACCATATAACTTCAAACTGAAGGGATCCGGACCTATGAACTTTCACCTAGGTTGCGGATTTGAGCGCGACGCGCATGGTGTTCTCTGCATGAATCCCATAAAGTTCATCGAAAAGATGGAAGCGTCTTACGAACAAATGTTCGGATGCAAACCTAGCACTAGGTTCCAATCACCCATTGCAGAAAACGATCATCCCGAATTAGACTCCTCAGCCTTTCTCGAAGAAACTGGTATACAGAAATACCAAAGTATGATCGGTTCACTCCAATGGATCATCGCTATTGGGCGTTTCGATGTACAAACAGCCGTGATGACACTCTCCAGTTTCAGAGCTCAACCACGAGATGGGCATCTTGAACGTGCCAAACGTATCTATGGATATATCTCCAAGTTTAGACATTTTAAAATCAGATTCCGCGTGGAACCCCCCAATTTTATATTGACTAAACCCGACACCATCGACTGGTCCAACACCGTCTATGGGGAGCATTCTGAAGAGCTACCCGACGACGCTCCTGCACCGCTTGGGAAGACAGTAGTGTTGACACATTTCTATGATGCCAACCTCATGCATGATATTCTTAGTGGTAAGGCTGTAACCGGCATTCTTCATTTCGCGAACAAGACTCCCATGATGTGGTTCTCGAAGAAACAGTCTACTACGGAAACAGCCACCTTTGGAGCTGAATTTGTTGCAGGAAGAACTTGCATCGAACAGATCGTCGATCTACGCCACTCATTCCGATACCTCGGAACACAAGTCCATGATATCTCATACTCTTGGGGTGATAACGAAAAGATGATTCAAACGTCGACCTTTCCTTACGCAAGGTTGCATCAGCGTCATAACATTCTATCGTTTCACTACGTACAGAGCATGATAGCAAGAGGTTTCATTTTAATGATGCACATCCCAGGTAAGGATAACTGTGCAGATATTCTCACCAAGCATTGGGGACACTCAGTTGTGTATCCACTGCTCAAGCCCATCTTCCACTTTTGTGGGAATACTGGTGACCTTCTCCAAGATGATGGAAGCACCATGTAGAGCGTGATGACCTTTCACAAGGAGACATGGGGAGTATTAAATTCCTTTCGTGACCAGAAGTACCAAAGCTACCAGATGGTAGATATCCTATTCGTACGAATCAATGAGTTCTGTATCAACCAAAGTAATCGATTCCCACGGCATATCGATTCCCACGGTGCATCAATTCCCATCGCGCATCAACGGTGAGCAATCCCTGTTTTACAGTATTGCCATCGTTCTTCGGTGAGCAAACTCTGACTTCATAAAATATCACACAAGCTACGGGAGCAATTCCTGACCTTAATGATAAACAATTCATGGAGTCTTCCTAACAGAACAAGAGAAGAAAACCATTGGCGTGTGATTCTCACACAGTATATATACATGCATACAGATATATATGGTCAATGACCAATACATGTACGGAAATAATCAGCGAGTAATCTCATCACTACGCAACAGCAGTTGCAACGTATTCATCTCAATAAAAGAGATATCTTGCATTTCGGCCAGATTTCACTTTATCTCATACTTTTAACATTCAACTGATTTATATCCCAAAATTCACACTAGTTGCTACCAACTACTTGTAATCTACATACTAAGGTCTGTCTCGCTGCAATCTGAACAAGTCACAGCAAGAAGAGATCTGGCGTTTCCCTAGTCTCGCCTGTAGTCCGATTATCTGTTGCCGAAAGTATCCAACCACAATTGTCACGCGTAGAGTACAATCGTTCGTCTACTAACACACTAACGCAGCGTTGCTGTTCTTCAGAAGCCTTTGAATCAGACCTTCAACAGACCGGATTCAGAAGGAAAATAATAGGAGAAGTCCGATGTCATGATGGCCTATCTTGCTTTATAAATGAAGTGGGAATCCAAGAACATCTTGTTACCGATGGAGCAAAGGCCCAGGGAAATCACGAGACACACAACATAGGTTGGCACAAACTCAGGTTGGAGTATGGCATCCGCCAAACCTACATACAGCCCCATTGTTGGGGGCAAAATACTGCAGAACACAGTGCTGGGGACTTGAGGCGGGCAATTTGTTGGATGACTTCTAAGAAGGGTAGTCCCAGGAGGTGCTGGGCCTTCTGTGGAATGTTAGCAGCGGGTCGAATGAACCTTGCGGCATCGAGTGATCCTTCTTTGATGGGAAGGACTAGCTTTGAATTGGTGCATGGGTATACTCTATTATTTTCCTTCTGAATCCGATTCGTTGAGAGTCTGATTCAAGGGCTTCTGACAAACAGCAACGCTGTGTTAGTGTGTTAGTAGACGAACGATTGTACTCTACGCGTGACAATTGTGGTTGGATACTTTCGGCAACGGATAATCGGACTACAGGCGAGACTAGGGAAACGCCAGATCTCCTCTTGCTGTGACTTATTCAGATTGCAGCGAGACAGACCTTAGTATGTAGATTACAAGTAGTTGGTAGCAACTAGTGTGAATTTTGGGATATAAATCAGTTGAATGTTAAAAGTATGAGATAAAGTGAAATCTTGCCGAAATGCAAGATATCTCTTTTATTGAGATGAATACGTTGCAACTGCTGTTGCGTAGTGCTGAGATTACTCGCTGATTATTTCCGTACATGTATTAGTCGTTGACCATATATATTTGTATGCATGTATATGTATTGTGTGAGAATCACATGCCAACGGTTTTCTTCTCTTGTTCCGTTAGGAAGACTCCATAAAATGTTTATCATTAAGGTCAGGAATTGCTCCGGTAGCTCGTGTGATATTTTATGAAATCAGAGTTTGCTCACCGAAGAACAATGGCAATATCGTAAGACAGGGATTGCTCACCGTTTATGCGCGATGGGAATCAGTGCGCCGTGGGAATCGATATGCCGTGGGAATCGATTACTTAGATGGATACGGGACTCATTGATTCATGCGCATAGGAAATCTACCATTTGGTAGCTTTGGTACTTCTGGTCACGAAAGGAATTTAATACTCCCCATGTCTCCTTGTGAAGGGTCATCACGCTCTACATGATGCTTCCATCATCCTGGAGAAGGTCACCAGTATTACCACAGAAGTGGAAGATGGGCCTGAGCAGTGGATACACAACTGAGTGACTCCAATGCTTGGTGAGAATGTCTGCACAGTTATCCTTACCTGGGATGTGCATCATTAAAATGAAACCTCTCGCTATCATGCTCCGTACGTAGTGAAACGATAGAATGTTATGACGCTTATGCAACCTTGCGTAAGGAAAGGTCGACGTCTGGATCATCTTTTCGTTGTCACCCCAAGAGTATGAGATATCATGTACTCGTGTTCCAAGATATCGGAATGAGTGGCGTAGGTCGACAATCTGTTCGATGCAAGTTCTTCCTGCAACAAATTCAGCTCCAAAGGTGGCTGTTTCCGTAGTAGACTGCTTCTTCGAGAACCACATCATGGGAGTCTTGTTCGCGAAATGAAGAATGCCGGTAACGGCCTTGCCACTGAGAATATCATGCATGAGGTTGGCATCATAGAAGTGTGATAACACTACTGTCTTTCCAAGCGGTGCAGGAGCGTCGTCGGGTAGCTCCTCAGAATGCTCCCCATAGACGGTATTGGACCAGTCGATGGTGTCGGGTTTAGTCAATATAAAATCGGGCGGTTCCACACGGAATCTGATTTTAAAATGTCTAAACTTGGAGATATATCCATAGATACGTTTAGCACGTTCGAGATGCCCATCTCGTGGCTGAGCTCTGAAACTTGAGAGCGTCATCACGGCTGTTTGTACATCGAAACGGCCAATAGCGATGATCCATTGCAGTGAACCGATCATACTTTGGTATTTCTGTATACCGGTTTCTTCAAGAAAGGCTGAGGAGTCCAATTCAGGGTGATCGTTCTCCGCGATGGGTGATCGGAACCTAGTGTTAGGTTTGCATCTGAACATTTGTTCGTAAGATGCTTCCATCTTTTCGATGAACTTTATGGGATTCATGCACAGAACACCATGTTCGTCGCGCTCAAATCCACATCCTAAATGAAAGTTCATAGGTCCGGATCCCTTCAGTTTGAAGTTATATGGTGACGATTGCAATATCTTCAAGAAGGAATTGGGATCTGCCATGCAGAGACATAGGTCATCGACATATGTGCATATAAGCTCATATACCCGTTCACCATGCTTGTTCGTTCCGGGTTTGAGGAATATTTCCGGTTCTGCGCGGGATCTTTCGAAGCCGAGTTCGATGAGGCAAGCCGCGAGTAAGTCTCCAAAGCACTTGCCTGAAGACCTGAGACCATATAGGGCTTTGTAAATGACCAACAGGTGACCCTCCAGCGATCCGAATTCGGGACCTGCCTTGATGCATACTTTCTCGCAGGTGACTGCTTCTAAGTAGGCGTTACCTATGTCGGTACCCCATGCTTCTAGATCGTTGAGTTCAGCTAGGAATAGGCACATACGTAGACCGCGAAGAGATACGACGCCTGCGTAAACACTGTGGATAGGGGCCTCAGTGAGATTACCGTTAGCAACGAGGCGAGCCTTGTGTCTTCCGTCGTGTTTGACAGCGTATATCATGTGTACCTTGATCTGTTGGAATCCCGTGGGAATGGAGCTTGTCTTGTATACGCCTTTATCAATGAATGTATTGTATTCATTGAGTTGTGCCATTTCCAGAGTGGTGGCATCTTCCCATTTGGTGTTGCCGTTGGCTTGATCAAATCGGAGGGCTTCTTCGTGGTTACGAGGCACTTTGAATCCATATTGATACTGCGGAGTGGTACGGAAAGAACGTAGTTTGGCTTGGTGTACGAGTCGATCAAGTTTCTTGGTTCGTCGGGCTAGGTTGGTGATTCTCCTGAGACGGTTCCAACCTGGGAGGTCAAGCAAGTTGTTGTCTTTCCCATATTTTGCAACGGTGACTGGGTCATCAGCCGCAATATTGGCCAGAGGTTCATATGTGCGTTCCATATTCTCCCATTCAATCCAGAGGTTATACTTGGAACCTTTGTATTGAGGGTGCTTGTTATCCAGTGGACCTTGGTGTCCTAGGATGCGGCGAAACGACCAGAGTTTGCCGTCTTCTTGTGTTGAATCACGATGTATGTAATTCATGACGTCATTGTATGCAATGATATCATCGAGTTCGTCATCGGAGTGTTTGCACTTGAACTTGATGAAGTCTTTATTGCGTTCAAGACTGTCTTCAACATCGACAATGGTGAGACGTTTCCGGGTGCCATCGAGATTGGTTACAAGGAAGGAACGTCCTTGTAGATCGGCAATCGGGATCGTAGGAATGGTAATAGGTTTACCGTCATCGTCAAACTGTGCGTTACCTTCTTCGTCGGTAACAACTACCTGTGATGGGTCTACTGAAGGAGTAGCGGGGTTGGTGTGTGGAGTTGTGACGTCACTAACATCAAAGTATGCTAATTCCGGTGGATCAAAATCATCTTCAGTAAGGAGAACGCCATCGGATGTCTTGCTGAAGATGTGTGTCGTAGGAGGACCATCAAGACTCTCCCCATAGTTGTTAGGGAGTGGAGAAGGTGACCAGCTTGGGCTGTCATCGACTTTCTTATAAAGAAAGCTCGGTAACGAGGGGTGGGTGGGTGGTGGAAGAATTGGTTGAGTGCCAGGTGCGTGGGGCGTGGTATCTGTTGGTGCAGATGGAACGGTGTCATCGACGGTGTCACAATCATTAGGTGAACCGTTAGGGGAAACTGAGCTGTTTGGTTTAGTAGACTCGTCAATGAGTTTATTCTGATTGGTATGCTCCCCATGTTTGAAAGCTGGAGCTTCTCCAGTGGCGTATATACGGGGTAAGGAATCCTTTGCATTACGCCATTTGATGAAACCATCATCAGTAAATAAGCCCGCGCGCTTGTTACGTGACTCAGGTGTAAGAGCAGATCAAACACCGGACCGGTCTAGTAACTTGTTGGTAACTGGATCCCAGATTCGAAAGCAGAGTCCATTGCCAACATGTTCGGCGATGCCGACGAAATGACCTAGGCGTTCGGTAGATTTGGTACCGAAAGGAGAGTCATTGGTCTTGAAATACACAGGTTCAAACCAGAAGAAACTGGTGTATGCGCTGATGTCGCCAATTGTACCCGTGGCAATGAAGATCGGTTGTTTATCGGACAGCGTAGGGTCAGAGACAACATTGAGGAGACCCGCGACGTATGTCATGCACAGTAACCACATGTGTGGTGGTGTGCCGGTACGATCCATGACGCGATTGACAATGCGTTTGAACGTTTGGTATCGTCGTTCGAATTGATTCTGATGTTGATGGTACGGTTCACTTTGCCAGAGTCCAATCCATAACATCTTGAGGTAATCCATGACTTTCTTGCTTGATTGATAGTTACCGTGGTCGCAAAGGAGGCGGATGGGTCTGCCCCATTTTCGAACAAAGTTCTGAAAGCAGGGTAGAAAATCGCCGGTGGTACGCATTTCTTCAACGTGAATAATATGCGATTTTCGGCCAAAGAATATCTGAGCAATCTTGGATCCACCATCAATTGCTGGGACATCTGAATAGACTGCATCGGACATAACATCGTCATTGAAGGGGCGAACGTTCATGGCCGGTTGAGGGGAATGAAACCGTTTGAAAATGTTACCATCAGGGCTAACCGCTAACGAACCGTATTGGGTCGAGTTTTCAAAAGTAGCTTTGATGCGATCGGTGGAAACCCAGCAAAAGAAAGGTTTCAGGGATAAGTAGTCATGTTCATTTGGGTATCTTTCACGGGGCGTAGCTGCAATGCGTGTAGTGTCACTTGCTGTACAATCTGTCGGAAACGCAGTGACTGTTCCAGAGACTGCGTTTGGCGCGCAGCATGCGAGACGTTCGTGATGGGCGTAGTCAGTGGAAGTAAGCCAAAAGGAGCGATCGTTGTTCTTATGATCATCAATTGGAAGAAAGGGAGATCGGGTGGAATGGCTGGAATACGAGCTGAGGGATGTGACCGTGGAGGACCCGGGAGAAACAGATATATCGAATCCTTCAAGGCAGCGTGGGTTCCCATATTCGTCGTAATCGGCATAAGGGAGTTGCTGTGGTTGGGGAGGATATTTCTGGAGAAATTGTTCATCCTTTGCACTGATCGTGGTATCGAGAACAGATGGGTCCCAATGTTTATCGGACGTCATGATAACATGTGGTAACGTGTCAAATTCGACAGTCGTATACTTCCGCATCGCAAGGTATGGTAAGCCGTGTCGTATGCTAAGAGGCAGTGCATAGCCATCGGAGGTGGTGATGACCTGTCCTCCGCCTGCTTTGATGGACGTGTCGTCTACAGTGGAAAAATATGCTTCCATCTGGCCGGATGACAATATAGAAGGATGTCGTCCTGTATAGGCACATTCATTGAAAATAAGAATGACGGGGCCTCTGTTCGACATGGAATATGCTCCGCATGTAGCAATGGGAATGTTTTGTACCTGATGATTGTTAATGCCGGTGACGTTAACATATCGTGGTGGAATATCCTTGGAGATGAGACATGCATCATTACCGATGATGCAGCCATTTGCGCCGCGATCGACCATGGCAAAACCAGGGCTAGTAACCGTAGTTTTGTGTATGCGGTATGTGTATGACGTTACGGGCCCATCATTAGGAAAGGTGAGATCATCCTCGGGAGTATACCACTGGTGAAAGTTGGCGGAATACGATGGTGTTCCGACAGGTATTTGAGTGTCACCGTCCTTTTTGTACTTAATGTCAGGGTTGTTTGAAAGGAATCGAGCTGGATGCGCGGGTGACACGGAAGACTTGAGAGGTCGCTGGTCCTTAGACGAGGAGGTCGTTGATTTGTATACACCTAGAGATGCATGGAAAACGCCTCTACGATCATTCTCTACAGCCGGATGTAGGTCTGCTGCGGAATTGGCATGCTCATCCTTGGTCGAAGTATCGTCTTCTTGAAAAGATACCGAGTGTTCATGTTGGTATGCCTTTCGGGTAATGGGTTTGACATTGTTGGGGTCAGGTTGGTTAGTGTTAAGTAAGTCGTGTCGCAATGAGGCAACCACGATTTTCTTGCCTTCCGGAGAAAAACTGAGCCAACTCTTCATGTCCTGGCGTGACAAGGCCTTCCATATGTTTGTAGGCAACCTTGTGGTAGGGTCAGGGGTACGTCCAGCCTTGAACACAGCATAATCTTGATAGTCTCCTTCAAATTCGATGGGAAGAGCATAGTCATCATGGTGTTGGATCGAGTCAGAAGAGAAATCATGAACGTGTGCACGTACGGTCGACCGAGGAGCAGACATCGCAGACTGAGAATCAAGTCGAGTTGCTTCGAGTAAAAGCGTGATTTTAAGATCGTGGATAGCAGCGGCTTCGGCAACTGCATCCGTTACGGTGCTATTCGTCCCACCTGGATCCTTGACTTTGGCAAACTGTTCGCTTAGCTGGAAGCTGGAATAACATGCCTGACACAATGCTGATTTTACAGTGTGATACTCGAGGGGCTTGTTGGGAGGACGGAGCTTGTTGAGGTGATTCAATTCGTCAAACCAATGTGTGATGAATTTCACTTTGGATTCTTTCCAATTGTTGAGGTTCAACTTGAGCAACGCTTGTAGCTGGGTCGAGTTGTCGTATACCTTTGCTTTTGATTGGCTATGAAGGTTTACGAAGTCGAAGTAGGCCTGGCGTCCATCACGAGTGGTAGAATGACTGTGTACACATGATGCAGAAAGGTCACTCTTGAAGACTTCCAACATTAGTACCCAGAAGAAGGCACATTGTTTGATGTAGAGATCGCGGGTGTAACCCACAAGCGTGGCTGGAGGCCAAGTTTCATCGAGGAATGTCTCTGTATCGATGTCGTATGCTTCGAGTTTAGCTTTGAAACCGACGAGCCAGTGTTCGAATCTCGAGTCATTCGTGAGGGGTGTAAAGGACTTTTCATCTCGTGCTTTTCGGCACCATGATTCGTACTTTACCTGCTGAGGGGACTTTTTGTTACTTCCCGCCGGAGGAGGTGGTGGATTCAGAACAGATTCGTTACGTAAGCGTTGGGCACGCTCTCCGCGGAATGCCTGAAATTCCATGTATGTATATGACTTTACATCTTTCCAGTCCTTCTCGTCTTCTCCTAGGTCGACACCTTCTTCTTGTAGGTCGATAGCGAAGTCCGCAAGTGCTTCTATGCTCCTTTGGATGGATCGAGGGATATGCGTTGCCAATCCTCGCTCCATATAGGTAAGTTCGCGTGCAAAATCCGGTTCGATAAGTGCGTCAAGGAACGACTTCCACTCGCATAATCCGCCTTCTTTGAGAGCTAGGCACAACTTGCTAGTAATCTCACTTGTTACGTTGAGTAATGATATGAGTATCTTTCTCATATCAGCATCGAAGCTGGGAAAGCGTTCGATAGTGGTGACTTCGGCGTCATTCTTCTCTTCGCCTCCGAGTGCATTGCCGGGCATTAACGGTATGTTCGGCATCTGTGGTGGTTCGGAGCCTTGGAAAGAATTGCGTGGTAACTGAGAATGGGAACTGCTTCTTGTGCGATGTGCGACGTGCATATGCCAGCGTAGGGATTATGTTCAATTCCGTTCCTGTTCCTTCTTGTGTGCAAGCCTTCTTAGAGCTTGCGACTGTTAATCTATTATTTTCCTTCTGAATCCGATTCGTTGAGAGTCTGATTCAAGGGCTTCTGACAAACAGCAACGCTGTGTTAGTGTGTTAGTAGACAAACGATTGTACTCTACGCGTGACAATTGTGGTTGGATACTTTCGGCAACGGATAATCGGACTACAGGCGAGACTAGGGAAACGCCAGATCTCCTCTTGCTGTGACTTATTCAGATTGCAGCGAGACAGACCTTAGTATGTAGATTACAAGTAGTTGGTAGCAACTAGTGTGAATTTTGGGATATAAATCAGTTGAATGTTAAAAGTATGAGATAAAGTGAAATCTTGCCGAAATGCAAGATATCTCTTTTATTGAGATGAATACGTTGCAACTGCTGTTGCGTAGTGCTGAGATTACTCGCTGATTATTTCTGTACATGTATTAGTCGTTGACCATATATATTTGTATGCATGTATATGTATTGTGTGAGAATCACATGCCAACGGTTTTCTTCTCTTGTTCCGTTAGGAAGACTCCATAAAATGTTTATCATTAAGGTCAGGAATTGCTCCTGTAGCTCGTGTGATATTTTATGAAATCAGAGTTTGCTCACCGAAGAACAATGGCAATATCGTAAGACAGGGATTGCTCACCGTTTATGCGCGATGGGAATCAGTGCGCCGTGGGAATCGATATCCCGTGGGAATCGATTACTTAGATGGATACGGGACTCATTGATTCATGCGCATAGGAAATCTACCATTTGGTAGCTTTGGTACTTCTGGTCACGAAAGGAATTTAATATACTCCAGATATCACCCTGTATATGATCCACGATTGGTATGATTTCATCTGGTGGTACGACTTAAATGGAAAGACCAATAGGCTTGGCCGGTGGCTGGGCCCATGTGGGGATACTTTCGGTGGTGGAGATTGTCATTATATCTTATTTAAGACCGGAAAAGTTCACATAACAAACAGCACCCGGGCTATATCTGAGGAAGAATGGAGACACCCAGATATCCTATCACAGTTGGAAGCACACAACAAAGAAATCAACACAAAATAGGCAATGAGGTTAAACCTTCTGATACTTATCTTGAAAACCAACTTGGCGAACCACCTCTGGGCCTATTTGATGGCAAATATGAGGGGGAGGATGAAGTACTCATGGCAGAAGCCGAGGCTTCTTCCCCGGACGTTGATGACTTATCCAATAAGGACCTTGACGAGTATCTTGGAACTGAGGTATTACTCCAGATAGGGGACCAACACATCCGGGGGCTAGTCAAGAGCCGTTGCAGGGATAAGGATGGTGTGCTGGTTGGTGAAGAGAACAACAATCCACTCTTAGACACGAGGTCTTACGAGGTCTCTATGCCAGATGGATCTATTGAAATTTATACAGCCAATATGCTAGCAGAAAGTATCTATTCTTCCGTCGATGATGAAGGGCGCATGTATTGTCTAATGGATGAGATCATCGATTTCGAAAAGGAAGAGGAGGCCTTAACTATCGAACAGGCTACTTACACGACTAAATCCGGACAAACTAGGCCGAGACCAACAACCAAAGGATGGAGATTCCTTGTTAGGTGGAAGGATGGAACTACGTCCTGGGCAAAGTTAAGTGACATGAAGGAAAGCTTCCCGATTAGACAGAAATATACGCCCGTGAGGAAGGCATCATAAATGAGCCAGCGTTTAAGTGGTGGGCCTATAAGGTACTTCGGAGAAAAGACCGGATAATATCTGGTGCTAAAACCAAGTACTGGACCAAGTCCCATAAGTACGGGGTTCAGCTCCCTAAGTCTATTGCAGAGGCAAAGGCGATTGATCGAGAAACGGGAACTGATCATTGGGCTTGGGCTATTGCAAAAGAAATGAGGAACAGCTCTATTGCCTTTGAATTTAACGAGGAAGACAAGATACCAGTGGGGCATACCAAAATAACCATGCGCATGGTCTTCGATGTCAAGATTGACTTAACTCGGAAGGCCCCCTTAGTTGGTGATGGCCACAAAGTCCCAGAAATCTCCAAGGAATACACCTATTCCAGTGTACCCAGTAGGGATTCGGTTCGATTGTTCTTCCTAGTGGCAGCACTTAACAACCTCGAAGTACTCAGTGCGGACATACAGAACGCTTACTTAACAGCACCCATCAAAGAGAAGTACTTCACAATAGCTACAGAGGCCCAAGGATTCGCGCCAGAGCTATGTGGGAGGCCCTGCAAGATTGTAAGGGCCTTATATGGACTCCTGGTTGCGGGGGCATCTTTTCGATCACACTTGGCTAGTCACTTAAGGGAGCTTGGTTACGTATCTTGCAAAGCAGATCCTGATGTGCATCTCCGACCTGCGTTCAAACCAGATGGCTTGGCTTACTACAAGTACTGTGTGGCCTACGTTGATGATATTCTTGTATGTGGAATGGATCCAAAGTTCCAGATGGATGCAATAGAAAGGCAATTCAAGTTGAAGAATGGAACAGTTGAAGAACCTTCTTTCTACTTGGGAGCTGATATAGGAAAGACCTACATCAATGGTAACCCGTACTGGTCCATGGCTTCGTCTAAGTATACTGCAAAAGCCATCAAATCGGTTGAAGAAGAATTACTAACCAGAAAATATGCGTTCAAGGTACTACCTAAGACAGCAAGATCCCCTTTGAGTGCTGAGTATCGGCCTGAGATAGACGCGTCACTAGAACTCGCCCCGGAGAAACAAAACTATTATCAAGGTTTGGTAGGGATACTCCGGTGGATATGTGAACTCGGCCGATTGGATATCATTATGCCCGTGTCACTTATGTCTCGATATCTTGCCCAAGCGAGAGAGGGTCATCTCAACCAGTTGTTTCATCTGTTTGCATACTTAAAGAATTAGTACAGTAAGTCCAAGTTGGTATTTGATGCATCTTTGCCCGAGGTAGATGAGTCAAATTTTCAGTCGTGCGACTGGAGTGAGTTCTATCCAGAGGCCAAAGAGCTATTGCCTCCAGATATGCCCGAACCGAAAGGAAAGGCTCTTATTACTACGTGTTTCGTAGATGCGGATCACGCAGGTTGCAAGGCTACTAGAAGATCTCATACAGGAGTCATCATCTTTGTTAACAGAGCACCTATTTTGTGGTTCTCCAAAAGGCAAACAACTGTTGAGACATCTACATTTGGCTCGAAAATAGTCGCGCTTAGGATAGCAATCAAGATGGTAGAGGGGCTAAGATACAAGCTACGGATGATGGGAATTCCTTTGGAAGGCCCTACCAATATCTATTGTGACAATGAATCAGTTGTGAAGAACACTACAAGACCAGAGAGCCCTTGTAAGAAGAAGCATAATAGTGTTGCTTATCACAAGGCAAGGGAGTGCATAGCAGCAGGAATTACGTCCGAGAACTGTTTCTCTACCCCCCGCGGGCTATTGCGCGGTATTTTTACAATTCTCGACCCTATTTTTTAAATTTCCTATCTTTTTTAGGTCGCGTGTCTACTAAAAAACCTCGCGCGTCGCACACCTTTACTTTCGAGACAATATCTCGTCACTTCTCAACTAAAATAACTATTTTAGGCTTAAGGATATCATATTCCTTTCGTGACAAGCACTATTTTGTGTACAACTTGCCACTATATAACGGGCTCCGTCCCAAATCCTCTAACTCCAACTCAAATCCCAATTCCAACTCCAAGTCGAATCCACCCCAGGCAGGCTATTGCACTCAAGGGTTTGGTTCCTGTTTAATGGCAGGAAGATCCGTTGTATTTTCAGAAGCTACACTGTCGGAATCGCCACCAAAATCTGAATCGTTCTTCAATAACCCGCAAGGTGGATTGATGGTTACATTCGGAACGACTTGATGATTGCTAGTAGGATTGACGATTCCATTGTTAACATTTGGATGATTGCTTTTTCCTGCACAAATCTTACGAACCATTTTTTGGAGTCGAGCAATCTCTTTCTTGCGAGAAACAATCATTTTCCTGAGTTCTTGTTCGAGATCGGCTGGGTGTTCCTGAACCACCTTTTGTATTTTGTAAATTCCCTCCATGGTTGGTTCAATTGTCAATTGGAAGATTAGTATTAGTAGTATCAGTAGAGTAGATTATCTATTCGAAGATTAGTTAGTAGTAACACCTAACACGTTGGTATTTGTTTTGCTCGTCGGAAAGAAAATGAAATAATGAATTATAATGATGAAGTACTAGTGAAAATAATGTATTACTAGTATCTACTAGTAATAACTCATGCAAAATAGCGTAGTTTGTTTTACCGGTACATGAAAGTCGGAATCAACTCAATCGTAATCAACAAAACAATTGTCCACGATTTCCATTTCGATAATCAACAACACAATTGTCCACGATTTCCATTTCGATTCACATTTCCGTGCACCTTATGGAAGAACTGACGCGCCTGCCAACAAATGTTTGGAAGAACTGATGGGATTGACCCGTCCGGCGCTTTGTATTAACCCTCTTAAGGAGTTGACTGTACGTACTGTTCACTACTAAACATATTGTACGAGGAATGTTGCAATCATCACTAAGTAGTAATGCATTCACTTTACGGACCATTTTTGCAATCGAAGTATGGTAGTAAGGAAATCTACCGTACAAGAAAACACATCACACACAAAATAACACATGTAATTTTTTCCTTTCAACGATTCATCTTTCTGACCTCCGTCCTTTCGACCCATTCTACTGATATTTTCCTTCAAACAACTCAGCAACATCATGCCTCCTGTTATGAAAACCCCTCTTCTATTCTACTGCCGTTGTTGCGCGCTGAATGGCAAAAAATCCAAGTTTTTAGGATATAAATCCACGGCAAACAAGCAGGGTACTTTGAAATACGTCTCTATTGGCCTAAGAAGACATCTTTATTGTCTTGATGAGTGCTGTCATTTTTACCATAGTCAGGGTCTAATTGAACAAAAGATCTATAACCTCTCCACCTCTATCAAAGTGCAGCCTACCTTGCCGTCTGTTCAACATTCTCCGTCTGATTTTGGGATGACTATGACACAAAACGGTCCATCTGTTCCCCCTTCCCATCTCTCCCAGCACCACACCGTCACAAGTCAATCAGCGATGGGTCTTCATTCTGTTCTAAACCAACAGATTGTACATGATGTCTTTTTACCGCCAATGGATCGGAACGCCATTGAATCTTGGTCCGAGAACTGTTTCGCGGGGTTCGAATTTACTTCTTGCGCACAAATTTTGTGCGTGATTTTAACACGGCAATATTTCTGGACACCCTGAAATTCGCGACGATCGTATAAGGGTATATGTAAACTCAGCACTATTTCTGTGCGCGTGATGCACATTACTCTACTCTCGAATAAAAATAATTTATTTCAGTCTCTAGCAGAACCGAATTAATATTCTGTACGAACAACACTCACTTCTATTCACGAATAAAAAAGAAACCTTGAGTCAGTATTAATTCCAAAATATTAATCTACCAAACAACAATTCGATTCTGCTCTCCTAATTGTGAATTATATTTCTCGACTATAATATTCCCTTTTTAAAATGTAGATTCTATTATGCTTTATTTATTCCTATTGCGACGTATTACGAATCCTCCATTATTTCTAATATTCTCTCAATTAAGTTCAAGATTAGTAGTAGTTTTGTATTATGTATGTACTGTTATTTTCTACATTAGTTCACCCATAGATAAATTTTCATTCATCAATGCTGTTATTGCCGGATCAATATAGATGTTTCTTTTCTTTTTCTTTTTTGGTCCACTACAATTAGTGGAGCTGCTACTAGTAATATTTGCATCGCCATGCTTATTGTTGGTGTAATTTGTCGAGCTTTTGTTCCTAAATCTGTCCCTCATCATTTCTTCCAATTTCCTTCCTGTTTCTGGGTGTTTTCGCATCTCGCCAATTTTGTCGCACAAGTCACTGAACAACTCGCGTCCTTCCTCCATCCATCCATTTCTGCTTCCACTGTCTGAATCGCAGAATATTTTTTTTGTCGCGGAATCGTGGCATCACCCTTTCGCCGCTGCTGGTTCACCCATACATGATGCTCATTGTAGATCAGTACCAATGCAAATGCTTCATCTGCTATAGTAAATATATCACTCAGCAAGTGCCTCTCCTTCCGTTGTTTGAAATTGGAATTTGTCGGATTGATTGCCGACATGATTCTTGTAACAAAATAATAAAAATCTTCATCTTCCGCGTCTTTGTATGTTCTGTATTGAGGGTTTAAAATACCTGTGTTTTCATATTCTGTGTCTTGAATAACTGCAACAGTACCAGGGAATGTGATAGGGACTCGACCTTTTCTGTAATCGTCTGTACGGAAGTATCATCAGTATCAACGGGCAGCATGTCAGTGTTGTCGGACCAAAAATAGATTCCCAAATTCCTAATTTCAACAACCAATTCTCCCACCTGTACTTACCTATCCAGTTTTTTCTCGCTAATGTTTGTGAGTTGTGCCTCAATGCGGTCAGTACTGTCCCTACTCGTTTCCTGTAAAAGGAACAGAATGACGCAAGTGGAATATTTGGTGGCTTCATAACCGCACTTGCTCCAACAGCTTTTTTTATTACATGCGCCGTTACCTTGTCATTGATAGGGAACTTCATGTTGGGGTACCAATGTTTTTTGACGTAATCCCTTAGCTGCTTCTCCACTGTTTCAGTCATATCACTCAAAGCCTTAAGCATATCGTTGTCTATTATAAGCCCATATTCGTCTGTAATTGTACTTACTGCTCGTTCTCTTGTGTCGCCGGCATTATAAGTCCCCTCTCCCTGCATGGTTGCCTCCGTTTGTTTAGGTACCATTACTACCTTTCCCACCCCTATATGTGGTTCCCTCTCTTGTTGCCGTAAGTGTTTTGCCACTTCCTCTGCCAATTTGTCATATTGGATATTTTTCATGACAAGTTTGGCAACATCCTCTAAATTGTAGCATTCTCCGTTAGATGTTTTCTCTACCACATTGGTTTTTGTTCCTTCTTTCTGTTGGTTCGTTACCGTAGTGGTGGTTGTGTTGGTAATGGTCAGTGCTGGTTCGTTACTCTGGTTGATGGTGTTTTGTTCTTCCGTGTTTGTAGTAGTAGAAATTGTGTTGTCGGAACCATTTTTTTTACTGTTGCCCTTTGATGCGTTCATAGCTGTGGTATTACTGTTACACACTTTGTTAGTAATTGCGGTGTTTGTTTTCACTCTTTTTTTCTTACCGTTGTTGTCCCCTGTATTTTGATGATCACCGGGCCGGATGGTTTTGTTGTTTCGAAGGGTCTTCCCCTTGGATTTTTTGCTTCGTCGTGTCTTTCCGATAGCATTCATATTTTTTTATTTTATTTTCTGAATACGGTGTCGATCAATAATCATGTGTTTCTTGTTGTGTGGTTTTGTGTGTGTACTAATAATTTTGTCGGGTTGTGTACGGTGTTTTGTGTTGTGTGTGTTGTGTGTGTCGTGTGTGTGTGTGTGTGTACGGTGTTTCGTGTAGTATGTGTACGATGTTTTGTGTGTAGAATTTTTCCGTGGGTTCTGTACTATGTTGTTTGCCCGAACATCTTCTGTGTGTTGTCTGGTTTTGGGCGCGCTGTTATATTTGTAGAAGTAGATCACGTACCTGTGCCAGCCACCCCTCCCGCGCCATAATTTTTTCAGAAGGGAAACTTTTGATCACACTAAGGTTATGTATTTCAATCCTCTAGTCACATGTAGAATCTCGTAGACTGCTGCACCTAACATACCGTACTGTCTTGTGTGCCATTTGTATCTACAAACCACAACATTGTCTGTACTGTGTGTGGCAAAGTTGTTCCCAATATGCATTTAAAAGTTGTTCCCAACATGCATTTCGTAAGTCATGTGATATGCATTCATGGCCTGGTACAAAAACTTTGGTAGTCATTACCAAATGAGACTGTTTGTGCCCTGGAATTGCACCAAAAATACCCTCATCATGTTTGCCATTTTGAGAGTCAAACCACAACATTTTGGGCATTCTGAGTGGCAAAGTTGTTCCCAATATGCATTTGATGAGTCATGATAAATGTATTCATGGTTTTGACCGGATACTTTTGGAGTCATTACCCAATCAGTTAGTTTGTGCCCTAGAATTGCACCAAAAATACCCTCATGTTTGCCATTTGGAGAGTCAAACCACAACATTTACAGCATTCTGTGTGACAAAGTTGTTCCCAATATGTATTTGATAAGTCATGAGGAATGTATTCATTGCTTGGACCAGATACTTTTTGAGTCATTACCCAATAAGTTAGTTTGTGCCCTGGAATTGCACCAAAAATACCCTCATGTTTGTCAGTTGGAGAGTCAAACCTTAAGATTTTGGGCATTCTATGTGACAAAGTTGTTTCCAATATTCATTGGATGAGTCATGATGAATGCATTCATGGCTTGGACCCGATACTATTTGAGTCATTACCCAATCAGTTAGTTTTTGCCCTAGAATTGCACCAAAAATACCCCCATGATTGCCATTTGGAGAGTCAAACCTTAAGATTTTGGGCATTCTATGTGACAAAGTTGTTTCCAATATGCATTTGATGAGTCATGATGAATGCATTCATGGCTTGGACCCGATACTATTTGAGTCATTACCCAATCAGTTAGTTTGTGCCCTGGAATTGCACCAAAAATACCCCCATGTTTGCCATTTGTAGAGTCAAACCTTAAGATTTTGGGCATTCTATGTGCCACAGTTGTTCCCAATATGCATTGGATGAGTCATGATGAATGTATTCATGGCTTGGACCAGATACTTTTTGAGTCATTACCCAATAAGTTAGTTTGTGCCTTAGAATTGCACCAAAAATACCCCCATGATTGCCATTTGGAGAGTTAAACCACCAAA
Source organism: Pseudo-nitzschia multiseries (assembly GCA_037355745.1). Lineage (NCBI taxonomy): Eukaryota > Bacillariophyta > Bacillariophyceae > Bacillariales > Bacillariaceae > Pseudo-nitzschia > Pseudo-nitzschia multiseries. The sequence goes on along the minus strand of CM074784.1, from coordinate 16,489,283 downwards.
TTTTGGGAATTCTGTGTGACAAAGTTGTTCCCAATATACATTTGATGAGTCATGATGAATGTATTCATGGCTTGGACCAGATCCTTTTTGAGTCATTACTCAATAAGTTAGTTTGTGCCCTGGAATTGCACCAAAAATACCCTCATGTTTGCCATTTGGAGAGTCAAACCACAACATTTACAGCATTCTGTGTGACAAAGTTGTTCCCAATATGTATTTGATGAGTCATGAGGAATGTATTCATTGCTTGGACTGGATACTTTTTGAGTCATTACCCAATAAGTTAGTTTGTGCCCTGGAATTGCACCAAAAATACCCTCATGTTTGTCAGTTGGAGAGTCAAACCTTAAGATTTTGGGCATTCTATGTGACAAAGTTGTTCGCAATATGCATTTGATGAGTCATGATGAATATATTCATGGCTTGGACCAGATACTTTTTGAGTCATTACCCAATAAGTTAGTTTGTGCCCTGGAATTGCACCAAAAATACCCACATGTTTGCCATTTGGAGAGTCAAACCTTAAGATTTTGGGCATTCTATGTGACAAAGTTGTTTCCAATATGCATTGGATGAGTCATGATGAATGTATTCATGGCTTGGACCAGATACTTTTTGAGTCATTACCCAATCAGTTAGTTTGTGCCCTGGAATTGCACCAAAAATACCCCCATGATTGCCATTTGGAGAGTCAAACCACAACATTTTGGGCATTCTGTGTGACAAAGTTGTTCTCAATATGCATTTGATGAGTCATGATGAATGTATTCATGGCTTGGACCAGATACTTTTTGAGTCATTACCGAATAAGTTAGTTTGTGCCCTGGAATTGCACCAAAAATACCCCCGTGTTTGCCATTTGTAGAGTCAAACCATAACATTTTGGGCATTCTGTGTAACAAAGTTGTTTCCAATATGCATTGGATGAGTCATGATGAATGTATTCATGGCTTGGACCCGATACTTTTTGAGTCATTACCCAATAAGTTAGTTTGTGCCCTGGAATTGCACCAAAAATACCCCCATGATTGCCATTTGGAGAGTCAAACCACAACATTTTGGGCATTCTGTGTGACAAAGTTGTTCTCAATATGCATTTGATGAGTCATGATGAATGTATTCATGGCTTGGACCAGATACTTTTTGAGTCATTACCGAATAAGTTAGTTTGTGCCCTGGAATTGCACCAAAAATACCCCCGTGTTTGCCATTTGTAGAGTCAAACCACAACATTTTGGGCATTCTATGTGACAAAATTGTTTCCAATATGCATTGGATGAGTCATGATGAATGTATTCATGGCTTGGACCCGATACTTTTTGAGGCATTACCCAATAAGAAGTTAGTTTGTGCCCTGGAATTGCACCAAAAATACCCCCATGTTTGCCATTTGTAGAGTCAAACCACAACATTTTGGGCATTCTGTGTGACAAAGTTATTCCCAATATGCATTTGATGAGTCATGATGAATGTATTCGTTGCTTGGACCGGATATTTTTGGAGTCATTACTATCCAATAAGTTAGTTTGTGCCCTGCAATTGCACCAAAAATACCCTCATGCTTGCCATTTGGAGAGTCAAACCACATCATTTTTGGCATTCTGTGTGGCAAAGTTGTTCCCAATATGGTTAGGGTTACATCCGGTTCGCAAATTCAGTAATTATTTGTTCGTATATGTGGACTTCTCCCAAGTTCTTTACCCCCCTGTACCATGTACCAGCATTGTAGTGGGAAAAATGAGTAGGAAAACACGTACATTCAGTACTAGCATGTAGATTCAGTACTAAGAAGAAAATTCCAACGTTCGACCGTTCAAAAAATTCAAACGGATCACATTTGGAATTCGAACGTTCGAACGTTCAAAAAATTCGAACGTTCGAATGTTGAAAAAATTCAAACGGATCACATACAGCACAGTACTAGCTAGCATGTAGATTCAGTACTAATTCCAAATTAATTCGAACGTTCGAACGTTCGAACGTTAAAACGAACGTTCGAACGTTCGAACGTTAAAAAAATTCAGCATGTTCAATTCAGATTTTTGGTACCGTACGTACATACGAGATTTTTCGTACGTACTAGTACTACTAAAAACGTGTAGGATTCTACACTTGTACCAAATCATGTAGAATTCTACATGATCTACAAGGAAAAAGAAAATCGTACGCGAAAAAAAAAAAAAACTCTCTCACACAAACACACAGTAATTTTATTTTCTACCTCGCGACAAAAAAAATCACTTTTTCTCCATAATCTTACCCGACTTATTTGAGTAGAGTTGCTAGTAATTGGCACTCCGTCTGTGAACGTGGGATTCCACTTAATCCTGTTCAATGATCCCTTGATCGTTGATCAGCATTAGGCAGGTAATCTGTGCTCGAATATTTTAGTCTGAAATAACAGCCTTGTACTGGAAAAAGAATTAGCTCGCATTGGACAAGAGGTGGTTTGCTGGATAGATATTGTTTGGGTGCACACAAACATATACGTCTTGAAAGCAATAAATCTGCATCCATTGCTTCTATATCAACAGGCTCTTGGTACTGTTTTTCGTGACAGAGGGTAAGAAGGCTGCAAATCAACGGCACCCGAATCGCTCCTCCTCATAGTAGGAGGCAACAACGGCAACGAATCATCCAACCATCGAATCGGAAGCAACGGATCGTAAGCAACCATTGGATCGGAAGCAACCCTTGAATCGGAATCAGAAGGAACCATTGAATCGACGAATACTCACCCATTTTCTTTTTCAATTATCATATCATATATTTGAATAGGAGCGTCGACAACGGCAACAACTCGTCGAACTGCAGATAGCAACAGCGGCAAGCGGAGGCAAGCAACAGAAACAGAAACAGCAGTCTTCGAAGCAACCAAGAACGATTGAAGCAACCGGGAACGATCGAAGCAATCGGGAACGAACAAATACTACTAGAAGCAATTGGGAACGATCGAATAGGAATCGGAAGCAACCATTGAATCGACCAGAAACAACGAATCCGAATCGGAATCGGAAGCAACCATCGAATCGGAAGCAACGGATCGTGGTTAGTGGCATGTAGATTATATTATTCTGTTGTTATTATTAACTCTATGTAGTACATCAATGGATACTCACCCATTTTGTTCAATTATCTATTTAAATAGGATTGTCAGCAAAGGCAAGAACGGTACAATCAAACCAACCGGGAACAATCGAAGCAACCGGGAAAACGAATCAATCCAACACCAATCAATCCAACACCAATTGATCCACAACACCCTCCACCGGCACTCCACCCGAATCGAACTGCATTGCAAGACCATAGGATCGAGACCATAGGATCGTCGGCAACAACAACGGCAACGACCCGTCAAACCTCAGAGAGCAACAGCAGCAGCAATCCGCCACAGTGAGAGCACCGACTCGTCGATTCGACAGCAAGCAACAGCAGCAGCAATCCGCCACAGCGAGAGCACCGACTCGTCGATTCGACAGCAAGCAACAGCGACAGCAACAGCACCAACAGCCACCGGGAACGATTGAACCGCGAGAGCAACAGCGACAGCAACAGCACCAACAGCCACCGGCAACGATTGAACCGCGAGAGCAACAGCGACAGCAACAGCACCAACAGCCACCAGGAACGATTGAACCGCGAGAGCAACAGTGACAGCATCAGCACCCACTCCAACGCCAAATCGATTCGTCGTCGTCCTCCAAATCGGCAACGGCAACGGCAATTCTTGGTCTTCCACTCCAACGCCAAATTGATTCGTCGTCGTCCTCCAAATTGGCAACGGCAACACCAATCGATCCGCAACACCAATTGTCAGCAACGAATCGTAGGCAACGAATCGCTCCTCCTCCTCCTCCACTGGCGATCCACCAACGCCGGCAACTCTATCGGCATCAGCAACGGCAATTGATTGGTCTTCCACTCCATCTGCAACAGCATCTGCACCGGCATCCGCACCGGCATTTGCATCGGCATCCTCATTGGCGCCGGCATCCGCACCAGCATTCGCATCTGCACCTGCATTAGCATCAACAGCACTCATCCTCCTCCACCGGCGATCCACCAACGTAGATCCTCCTCATCCACCGGCAAGCGGCAACGAATTGTAGGCATCGAATCGCTCCTTCTCCTCCACCGGCGATCCACCAACCTCGCTCCTCCTCATCAACCGGCAGTCCTCCTCCACCAACGGCAATTCGTCCCGGCAACGGCAACGAAAAATTGGTCTCCCACTCCATCCGCAAATCGATTCGTCGTCCTCCTCCTCCAACGGCAATTCGTCCCGGCAACGGCAACGGCAATTGGTCTTCCACTCCAACGTCGAATCGTCTTGTCGTCGTCCTCCAACGACAATTCGTCCCGGCAACAACAATGGGATTCAAAACAACAACAAAGCAATTGCCAGCAAAAGCAATCAAGCAAAAATCAAAGAGGAAACGTGGGAAGACTGAGAGAAAGAAAATTACTTCAAATTTTCTCCAAAACGCAGCACCATCATCAATCCACCAGACTTACAAACACTTGTCGGAGATAAAACCTAACAAGACAGCAGAAGGGGACAGGAATCGGCGCCGAGATCCAACTGCAATTTTCAAACATGTCGAGGAAATAGCATTGAAAACAGTTCACAAAAATGGGTTTCAAGGAAAATTCATGGCTACAAATTGGGGCCGGACAACAGTTGGAGAGAAGAAATATTCTTTGGCACAGGCTGTGTCTATTGACAGTTTCAAAACAGTGGATAGTACCGACAAGAAGTTTGTTCTAGCGTTCGCCGAATCAGAACCATCATTGAGAATCTTTGCTAAAGCTTCCAGACAATTCGCAAAACAACGTTTGGGTACCCCCGAAAATATAGAAATCACAAGAACATTCGCTGGGCAGATTGTTCAATCTAAACCCAAAATAGGCCGAGGAACCAAATGTGACAGTGTAAACAGTGGATATGTATTATTGGGATGAGACCAAATCGATTGAAATCGGGAAATGGTGTTATGTTTTCAAAAACAATGTGGACTCGACAACAAAAGCCAACCTTGAACAAAAAGCCCTACACATTGTGAAGGAAATGCAGCTTTGTTTAACTCCAATGTCCAAACTTGTCAACCTTGAAACATCTGTGATGAATGAGGTTGTTAATCGTACAACGCTGAATGCAATCGGCAATCACGTAACGGCCTTTTCTATTGGAAAGGATTATCACTCAAAAAGCCATACCGATGTCGATATGTTCTATACAAGGCTGACGGTTATTGCTCCAAAACATGTAAGTGATGACGAGGTGATTTATTATTTTGTCTTCCCCACGTATGGAGTGAAAGTTCCATTGAGGTCGGGAGATACTCTATTGTTCAATCCATTAGTATTACATAGCTGTTCGAATCCCAAATTCGAAGGGTGTTATATTATGAGCGCCTATGTATCTCACAAAACTGTGCTTAGAGCTAACCCTCTATAGTAATATTAAACAATAATTGAAAGTTAGCCGTTACATTCACCCTTGCTACTCAATCAGAACTGCTGTCCGAGCTTTCGCTCTCTGAACTGGATAGAGAATCACTGGATTCGTTATCATTCAATGCCATCTCAAATGGTTCCAACTGGATGTCGTCCTGTAGTGTGCATGCATTGTACAAACATTCGTAAGACGGTGGTGTAGCAGCATTTTTGCTTTCAAAAAAATTTAGCCATGAGATCCGATTCGATATCACTAGCCAATCGCAATTGGTTATGGAGCCATCAAGTCCTTGCTCTGGAACAACTGCCAGCTCGGAATGGATAGTGTCGACATGAAATAGGTACAGTGAATTCATCAGGCGACCACGTTGGACAAATTCAGAAGCTGTTTTCTTAGGCACATCTTGAAACCGACGAGCCACAGCATACATTCCATTTGTATCAATTGGATAGCCACCAATACTACTGTATGGCTGCTTCAAACTCTGTACAGTTAAAAAGCATAGCAGATGGCACGGTATGAGCTTGGGATTGTTATTTAAATCAAAGTCCAATTTCATCAAACACCAATCCATCCATACGGAGTTGAGCAGAGAACTGTCCGATCTATATGAAGGATGCGAGCGAAATATAAAATTAGACCCACAAGCAACATTGAAACGATTGTGCTCTGTAACTCCACAAATGTGCAAAGGATTCTCCAATAAAGGTAGCACAGAATCACAAACAAAGTCGAGTATGTCAGAAGGAAAAAATGGTTTGGTTTTGTTCGTAGAACGAAGCCACTTCATTGTTGATTCCCCATTTTCGGTTCTCATTATATGAAAATGAGAACCGCCACCATCAGGTCGTTCAATTGGAGGAGGATCAGGCGGATGCAAGTTGAAGTGATATGTTGCCTGGCTTAGCATCATTTTCTCGGACTTTCGCTTCGCCGTTTGACCGATTAGTGATGCAGCATTACCTTGCGTGTTCTTGGAAGGAGCTTTAATCTCAGTTTTATGGTGAGACTCATTCGGAGCACTATCCCAGCCTGCGGGGCTCCCCCATAAAGAGATATAATCTGGTAGGTGAAAGTACAGGTGATTCTTGATTAGTTTTGTTCCCATCCCTTTCCTGTGACATGTTGAGTTTATACAATTAATAAAGTGAACAATTGTTTTTGGGAGATTCTTTAAGGAACCATATTTCATTCGACCGTGTTTAAGAAATTCTTCCATTGATAGAATTAGCTGAATTACCTCTATCTGTTTCTTTACAAAACGATGGTCACCAATAATGTCAGATCCATGTTTGGAAACCATAGCGATCAGAAGAGAAATAAGCATTCCAGAGAAATCATGCCCTTCTTTCTTCGTAGTTGATAATAGCTGAGTCCCAAATTTGGTGCGAGGAAAATCTCTATCAGACTGGCGTGATAACAAACCACCGTACCGTTGTGCTAAATGGCCAATACTGTTAGCAACAGCCACACCGTGCTTCAAATTGGGGGCATAAACACATGGAACACTTCCGCGGAGCAACAATTCAATTGACTCGATGGCCCGTTTGGCAGTACCAAGCTGGTGCATGTGCAAACATTCACCGGGAGTTGCAAAATGAATGTTGTTCTGATTAGTACCAAAGCATAAATCATGAAATACATTCCTTATGTTGTGATGAGAGTTGTTTTTGAAGTTCTTATTGATATCGTTTAGATCTGTGCCGGGAAAACAATGGAAATTGGCAGGTGACCACTTCTTTGTTGCAGGTTGAACAGAAGGAATGTTTATGTTCGGAGAATAACAGTTGCAGTGACGGCACATCCGCATGACACCCTTATTGAAGGAGCCGTATTTTCCACACAATTTATCGTGAAGTTCTGTGTCGCCAATAACATAGGCAATGGCAAATTTCATTTTTACCCTCCACTGTTGATTTGCGTACGGAAGATAATTCCATTCGATACCACCGTCTTTGTTACACGTGGCTTTGAAGGAACGAAACGCTACTTCCAAACCATTGTGAAGATTCTGAATTTTTTCCTTTGAAGTGGCAGGACGAGAGTGTCTGGTTGACTCCCATTCGGGGTCGGGATGGAAGTAAATAGTTGTCCATGCTTCAGGTCGAGAACGAGTCTCCACATTAAAAATACCAAGTGTCATGTTCAATGGTGTTAACGTAAGTCATTCGTGCGCATCCAAAGATATGCCGTCCATGTAAAATATAATAGGAACAAGAATTTCTTGCGAATTGGGATTGCAAATTTCTTTCCAAGAAGATTTCCACCACGAGCCGTGATGCAATTCTGAGATTACAGAATTAGGATTCAACTCAGGATTATTGTCGGGAGATAGAGGGGTGGAATAGTTGGGAAAGGAGAGGTTTTCTTCTATCATTAGCTGCTGGTCAGAAAGAAGAGAATAAATGGCATCCTTCAAAGAACGGACATACACCTGAGTGGGCTTATTATCAGGTAACCAATTCAGTATATGAGGATGAAATTTCATATCGGAGAGACCAAGATTGGATTGGAGATTGTCAAAAATTGCTTTCCGAGATCTAATTTTGGCATCGCAAAAATCAAAACCCGGTCTCATTTGACTTTTCTTTGCCCACTGGAAAATGGATTTGAATGTGTTCAGTGGCAATTTATGTCTGGCCATTAAATTCATGAGTTCCAATTCAGCAAGAAGATGAGGGGGCGGCGGTAGTTTTGTGTGGCTTTGAAATGCATCCTCTCTTTCGTTCAAATTAATGCTTTCATGAAAAGATGGTGGTGGAGGGGCGGGCTGAGCAGTAGCGACGTTAACAGCAGAACCATTAGTGTGATCTTCTTTGTTGTCTCCACAATCAATGTTGTTGGTAGAATTGTTGTCGTTATTTTCATTTACGTCATCGTCATTGTCATCCTCGTCATCGGAATTGTCGATATCATTATTCAGCGGGAATGCATCTTCATCTTGAACAGCAGAAACAGCCATGTAAGATTCAATGGCGTTCCGATCCATTGGCGGTAAAAAGACATCATGTACAATCTGTTGGTTTAGAACAGAATGAAGACCCGTCGCTGACTGACTTGTGACAGTGTGTTGCTGGGAGAGATGGGAAGGGGGAACAGATGGACCGTTTTGTGTCATAGTCATCCCAAAATCAGACGGAGAATGTTGAACAGACGGCAAGGTAGGCTGCACTTTGATAGAGGTGGAGAGGTTATAGATCTTTCGTTTAATTAGACCCTGACTATGGTAGAAATCCCGGCACTCATCAAGACAATAAAGATGTCTTCTTAGGCCAACGGAGACGTATTTCAAAGTACCCTGCTTGTTTGCCGTGGATTTATATCCTAAAAACTTGGATTTTTTGCCATTCAGCGCGCAACAACGGCAGTAGAATAGAAGAGGGGTTTTCATAACAGGAGGCATGATGTTGCTGAGTTGTTTGAAGGAAAATATCAGTAGAATGGGTCGAAACGAAGGAGATCACAAAGATGAATCGTTGAAAGGAAAAAATTACATGTGTTACTTTGTGTGTGATGTGTTTTCTTGTACGGTAGATTTCCTTACTACCATACTTCGATTGCAAAAATGGTCCGTAAAGTAATTACTACTTAGTGATGATTGCAACATTCCTCGTACAATATGTTTAGTAGTGAACAGTACGTACAGTCAACTCCTTAAGAGGGTTAATACAAAGCGCCGGACGGGTCAATCCCATCAGTTCTTCCAAACATTTGTTGGCAGGCGCGTCAGTTCTTCCATAAGGTGCACGGAAATGTGAATCGAAATGGAAATCGTGGACAATTGCGTTGTTGATTATCGAAATGGAAATCGTGGAGAATTGTTTTGTTGATTGCGATCAAGTTGATTCCGACTTTCATGTACCCGTAAAACCAACTAGTACGCTATTTTGCATGAGTTATTACTAGTAGATACTAGTACGAAATCGTGGACAATTGCGTTGTTGATTATCGAAATGGAAATCGTGGACAATTGTTTTGTTGATTACGATCGAGTTGATTCCGACTTTCATGTACCGGTAAAACCAACTAGTACGCTATTTTGCATGAGTTATTACTAGTAGATACTAGTAATACATTATTTTCGCTAGTACTTCATCATTATAATTGATTATTTCATTATCTTTCCGACGAGGAAAACAAATACCAACGTGTTAGGTGTTACTACTACCTAATCTTCGAATAGATAATCTACTCTACTGATACTACTAATACTAATCATCCAATCGACAGTCGAACCAACCATGGAGGGAATTTACAAACTACAAAAGGTGGTTCAGGAACACCCAGCCAATCTCGAACAAGAACACTGGAAAATGATTGTTTATCACAAGAAAGAGATTTATCAACACCAAAAAATGATTCGTAGATTCGTGCAGAAAAAAGAAATGATCCAAATGTTAAAATTGAAAGCGTCGATCCTACTAGCAATCATCAAGTCGTTCCGAATGTAACCAGCAGCATCTATCCACAAAGCGGGTTATTTGAGAGCGAACAAGATTTGAGTGGCGATTCCGACGGTGTAGCTTCTGAAAATACAGCGGATCTTCCTGCCGTTAAACAGGAACAAAACCCTTGAGTGCAATAGCCCGCCTGGGGTGGATTCGACTTGGAGTTGACATGGAGTTGGAGTTGGGATTTGAGTTGGAGTTGGAGGATTTGGGTCGGAGCCCATTATACCGGTATGGTGGAAACATGTTGAGAAAATGAAATAAGACATTCGTGCACAAGTTGTACACAAAATAGTGCTTGTCACAAAACGAATATGATATCCTTAACCCTAAAATAGTTATTTTATTTGAGGAGTGACGAGATATTGTCTCAAAAGTAAAGGTGTGCGACGCGCGAGGTATTTTAGTAGACACGCGACCTAAAAAGATAGGAAATTTAAAAATAGGGTCGAGAATTGTAAAAATACCGCGCGATAGCCCGCGGGGGGTCGAGAAACAGTTCTCGGACGTTATCTGGCTGTTTCTGCTGTTCAAGATGAAGATGCATTCCCGCTGAATAATGATATCGACAATTCCGATGACGAGGATGACAATGACGATGACGTAAATGAAAATAACGACAACAATTCTACCAACAACATAGATTGTGGAGACAACAAAGAAGATCACACTAATGGTTCTGATGTTAACGTCGCTACTGCTCAGCCAGCCCCTCCACCACCATCTTTTCATAAAATCATTAATTTGAACGAAAGAGAGGATGCATTTCAAAGCCACACAAAACTACCGCCGCCCCCTCATCTTCTTGCTGAATTGGAACTCATGAATTTAATGGCCAGACATAAATTGCCACTGAACACATTCAAATCCATTTTCCAGTGGGCAAAGAAAAGTCAAATGAGACCGGGTTTTGATTTTTGCGATGCCAAAATTAGATCTCGGAAAGCAATTTTTGACAATCTCCAATCCAATCTTGGTCTCTCCGATATGAAATTTCATCCTCATATACTGAATTGGTTACCTGATAATCAGCCCACTCAGGTGTATGTCCGTTCTTTGAAGGATGCCATTTATTCTCTTCTTTCTGACCAGCAGCTAATGATAGAAGAAAACCTCTCCTTTCCCAACTATTCCACCCCTCTATCTCCCGACAATAATCCTGAGTTGAATCCTAATTCTGTAATCTCAGAATTGCATCACGGCTTGTGGTGGAAATCTTCTTGGAAAGAAATTTGCAATCCCAATTTGCAAGAAATTCTTGTTCCTATTATATTTTACATGGATGGCATCTCTTTGGATGCGCACGAATGACTTACGTTAACACCATTGAACATGACACTTGGTATTTTTAATGTGGAGACTCGTTCTCGACCTGAAGCATGGACAACTATTTACTTCCATCCCGACCCCGAATGGGAGTCAACCAGACACTCTCGTCCTGCCACTTCAAAGGAAAAAATTCAGAATCTTCACAATGGTTTGGAAGTAGCGTTTCGTTCCTTCAAAGCCACGTGTAACAAAGACGGTGGTATCGAATGGAATTATCTTCCGTACGCAAATCAACAGTGGAGGGTAAAAATGAAATTTGCCATTGCCTATGTTATTGGCGACACAGAACTTCACGATAAATTGTGTGGAAAATACGGCTCCTTCAATAAGGGTGTCATGCGGATGTGCCGTCACTGCAACTGTTATTCTCCGAACATAAACATTCCTTCTGTTCAACCTGCAACAAAGAAGTGGTCACCTGCCAATTTTCATTGTTTTCCCGGCACAGATCTAAACGATATCAATAAGAACTTCAAAAACAACTCTCATCATAACATCAGGAATGTATTTCATGATTTATGCTTTGGTACTAATCAGAACAACATTCATTTTGCAACTCCCGGTGAATGTTTGCACATGCACCAGCTTGGTACTGCCAAACGGGCCATCGAGTCAATTGAATTGTTGCTCCGCGGAAGTGTTCCATGTGTTTATGCCCCCAATTTGAAGCACGGTGGGGCTGTTGCTAACAGTATTGGCCATTAGCACAACGGTACGGTGGTTTGTTATCACGCCAGTCTGATAGAGATTTTCCTCGCACCAAATTTGGGACTCAGCTTTTATCAACTACGAAGAAAGAAGGGCATGATTTCTCTGGAATGCTTATTTCTCTTCTGATCGCTATGGTTTCCAAACATGGATCTGACATTATTGGTGACCATCGTTTTGTAAAGAAACAGATAGAGGTAATTCAGCTAATTCTATCAATGGAAGAATTTCTTAAACACGGTCGAATGAAATATACTTCCTTAAAGAATCTATTATTTTCCTTCTGAATCCGGTTCGTTGAGAGTCTGATTCAAAGGCTTCTGAAGAACAGCAACGCTGCGTTAGTGTGTTAGTAGACGAACGACTGTACTCTACGCGTGACAATTGTGTTTGGATACTTTCAGCAACAGATAATCAGACTACAGGCGAGACTATGGAAACGCCAGATCTCTTCTTACTGTGAACTTATTCAGATACAGCGAGACAGACCTTAGTATGTAGATTACAAGTAGTTGGTAGCAACTAGTGTGAATTTTGGGATATAAATCAGTTGAATGTTAAAAGTATGAGATAAAGTGAAATCTGGCCGAAATGCAAGATATCTCTTTTATTGAGATGAATACGTTGCAACTGCTGTTACGTAGTGATGAGATTACTCGCTGATTATGTCCGTGCATGCATTGGTCGTTGACCGTATATATCTGTATGTATATATATATATTGTGTGAGAATCACACGCCAACGGTTTTCTTCTCTTGTTCCGTTAGGAAGACTTCATGATATGTTTATCACTAAGATCAGGAATTGCTCCCGTAGCTTGTGTGATATTTTATGAAATCAGAGTTTGCTCACCAAAGAAGAACGATGGCAATACTGTAAAACAGGGATTGCTCACCGTTGATGCGCGATGGGAATCGATGCACCGTGGGAATCGATATGCCGTGGGAATCGATTACTTTGGTTGATACAGAACTCATTGATTCGTACGAATAGGATATCTACCATCTGGTAGCTTTGGTACTTCTGGTCACGAAAGGAATTTAATACTCCCCATGTCTCCTTGTGAAAGGTCATCACGCTCTACATGGTGCTTCCATCATCTTGGAGAAGGTCGCCGGTATTCCCACAAAAGTGGAAGATGGGCTTGAGCAGTGGATACACAACTGAGTGTCCCCAATGCTTGGTGAGAATATCTGCACAGTTATCCTTACCTGGGATGTGCATCATTAAAATGAAACCTCTTGCTATCATGCTCCGTACGTAGTGAAACGATAGAATGTTATGACGCTTATGCAACCTTGCGTAAGGAAAGGTCGACGTTTGAATCATCTTTTCGTTATCACCCCAAGAGTAGGAGATATCATGGACTTGTGTTCCGAGGTATCGGAATGAGTGGCGTAGATCGACGATCTGTTCGATGCAAGTTCTTCCTGCAACAAATTCAGCTCCAAAGGTGGCAGTTTCCGTAGTAGACTGTTTCTTCGAGAACCACATCATGGGAGTCTTGTTCGCGAAGTGAAGGATGCCGGTTACAGCCTTACCACTGAGAATATCATGCATGAGTTTGGCGTCATAGAAATGTGTCAACACTACTGTCTTCCCAAGTGGTGCAGGAGCGTCGTCGGGTAGCTCTTCAGAATGCTCCCCATAGACGGTGTTGGACCAGTCGATGGTGTCGGGTTTAGTCAATATGAAATCTGGGGGTTCCACGCGGAATCTGATTTTAAAATGTCTAAACTTGGAGATATACCCGTAGATACGTTTAGCACGTTCAAGATGCCCATCTCGTGGTTGAGCTCTGAAACTGGAGAGTGTCATCACGGCTGTTTGTACATCGAAACGCCCAATAGCGATGATCCATTGGAGTGAACCGATCATACTTTGGTATTTCTGTATACCAGTTTCTTCAAGAAAGGCTGAGGAGTCCAATTCGGGATGGTCGTTTTCTGCAATGGGTGACTGAAACCTGGTGTTAGGTTTGCAACCGAACATTTGTTCGTAAGACGCTTCCATCTTTTCGATGAACTTTATGGGATTCATGCAGAGAACACCATGCGCGTCGCGTTCAAATCCGCAACCTAGGTGAAAGTTCATAGGTCCGGATCCCTTCAGTTTGAAGTTATATGGCGACAACTGTAATATCTTCAAGAAGGAATTGGGATCAGCCATGCAAAGACATAGGTCATCGACATATGTGCATATAAGTTCATATACACGTTCACCATGCTTATCCATTCTAGGCTTGAGGAATATTTCCCGTTCTGCGCGGGATCTTTCGAAGCCGAGATCAATGAGACAGGCCGCAAGTAAATCACCAAAACACTTGCCCGAGGATCTGAGGCCATATAGGGCTTTGTAAATGATCAATAGGTGACCTTCCAGCGATCGGAATTCGGAACCAGCCTTGATGCAGACTTTCTCGCAGGTAAGTGCTTCTAGGTAGGCATTACCTATGTCGGTGCCCCATGCTTCCAGGTCGTTCAGTTCAGCTAGGAATAGGCTCATGCGTAGACCGCGGAGGGATACGACACCTACGTAAACACTGTGGATGGGGGCCTCAAGTGAGATTACCGTTAGCAACAAGACGTGCCTTGTGTCTACCGTCGTGCTTGACAGCATATATCATGTGTACCTTGATCTGTTGGAACCCGGGGGGAATGGACCTTGCCTTGTACACGCCTTTGTCAATGAATGTATTGTATTCATTGAGCTGTTCCATTTCCAGAGTGGTGGCATCTTCCCATTTGGTGTTTCCGTTGGCTTGATCAAATTGGAGGGCTTCTTCATGGTTACGAGGTACTTTGAATCCATATTGGTACTGTGGAGTGGTACGGAAAGAACGAAGTTTGGCTTGGTGCACGAGTCGGTCAAGTTTCTTGGTTTGTCGTGCTAGGTTGGTGATTCGCTTGAGGCGTTTCCAACTTGGGAGGTCAAGTAAGTTGTTGTCTTTCCCATATTTTGCAACGGTGACAGGGTCATTAGCCGCAATGTTGGCTAGAGGTTCATATGTGCGTTCCATGTTTTCCCATTCAATCCAAAGGTTATACTTGGAACCTTTGTATTGAGGATGCTTGTTATCCAGCGAACCTTGGTGTCCTAGGATGCGACGAAATGACCAAAGTTTGCCGTCTTCTTGTGTTGAATCACGATGGATGTAATTCATGACATCATTGTATGCAATGATATCATTAAGTTCGTCATCAGAGTGTTTGCACTTGAACTTGATGAAGTCTTTGTTGCGTTCAAAACTGTCTTCTACATAGACGATGGTAAGACGCTTCCAAGTGCCATCGGGGTTGGTTACAAGGAAGGATCGTCCTTGTAGGTCGGTAATCGGGATGGTAGGAATGGTAATTGGTTGGCCATCATCGTCAAATTGTGTGTTGCCTTCTTCGTCGGTAACAACTACCTGTGATGGGTCTACTGAAGGAGTAGCGGGGTTGATGTGTGGAGTTGTGACGTCACTAACATCAAAGTATGCAAGCTCCGGTGGATCAAAATCATGTTCAGTGAGGAGAACGCCATCGGGGTTCTTGCTGAAGATGTGTGTCGTCGGAGGACCATCAAAACTCTCCCCATAGTTGTTAGGGAGTGGAGAAGGGGACCAGCTTGGGCTGTCATCGACCTTCGTATATAGAAAGCTTGGTAATGAGGGGTGGGCGGGTGGTTGAAGAATAGCTTGATTACCAGATGCGGTAGGTGTTGTACCTGGTTGTTCGTTGGGTACAGATGGCATGGTGTCATCGGCGGTGTCGGAATCAGCGGGTGAGACGCCAGGAGGGGGATTAACTGAGTTGCCCTGTTTAGTAGAATCTTTGATGGGTCTATTTGTAGTGATATGCTCCCCATGTTTGAATGTTGGAGCATCTCCAGTGGCGTATAATCGAGGCAAGGAATTCTTGGCTTTACGCCATTTGATGAAACCATCATCAGTGAATAGGCCCGCGCGTTTGTTGCGAGACTCAGGCGTAAGAGCAGAGCGTACACCGGACCGGTCAAGTAACTTGTTGGTAACTGGATCCCAGATTCGGAAGCAGAGTCCATTGCCAACATGTTCTGCAATGCCGACGAAGTGACCGAGACGTTCGGTAGACTGGGTACCGAAAGGGGAGTCATTGGTCTTGAAATAAACAGGTTCAAACCAGAAGAAACTGGTATATGCGCTGATGTCGCCAAGTGTACCGGTAGCAATGAAGACCGGTTGTTTGTCTGACAGAGTGGGGTCAGAAATAACATTGAGGAGTCCGGCAACGTATGTCATGCACAACAGCCATAGATGTGGTGGTGTGCCTGTACGATCCATGACGCGATTGACAATGCGTTTGAACGTTTGATATCGCCGTTCAAATTGATTCTGGTGTTGGTGGTAAGGTTCACTTTGCCAGAGTCCAATCCATAACATTTTGAGATAATCGGTGACCTTCTTACTAGATTGGTAGTTACCGTGGTCGCAAAGGAGGCGAATGGGCCTGCCCCATTTTCGAACAAAGTTCTGGAAACATGATAGAAAATCGCCAGTGGTACGCATTTCTTCAACATGTATGATATGTGACTTGCGGCCGAAGAAGATCTGAGCAATCTTGAAGCCGCCATCAATTGCTGGGACATCCGAATAGACAGCATTGGACATAACGTTGTCATTGAAGGGTCGAACGCTCATGGCCGGTTGGGGGGAATGGAAACGTTTGAAAATGTTTCCATCAGGGCTAACCGCTATCGAACCATATTGTGTTGAGTTTTCAAATGTGGCTTTGATGCGATCTGTGGAAACCCAACAAAAGAAAGTTATCAGGGATAAGTAGTCATGTTCGTTGGGGTATCGCTCACGGGGCGTAGCTGCAATACGTGTAGTATCACTAGCAGTACAATCCGTTGGTAACGCAGTGACTGTCCCAGAGATTTCAGGTAAAGTGCAGCATGCGAGGCGTTCCTGGTGAATGTAGTCGGTAGAAGTAAGCCAGAATGAGCGATCGTTGGTTCCATGATCATCAATAGGGAGGAAGGGAGACCGAGTGGATTGGCTGGAATATGAACTGAAAGACGTGACCGTGGAAGATCCAGGGGATACAGAGATATCTAATCCTTCAAGGCAACGTGGATTTCCGTATTCGTCGTAATCGGTATACGGGAGTTGCTGCGGCTGAGGAGGATATTTCTGGAGAAATTGTTCATCCTTTGCATTGATAGTGGTATCAAGAACAGATGGGTCCCAATGCTTATCGGATGTCATGATAACATGTGGGAGCGTATCAAACTCGATAGTCGTGTACTTTTGCATCGCAAGGTATGGTAAACCATGCCGGATGCTAAGGGGCAGTGCATATCCATCGGAGGTGGTGATTACCTGTCCACCGCCCGCTTTAATGGATGTGTCATCAACAGTAGAAAAATAAGCTTCCATCTGGCCGGAGGACAAGATAGAAGGGTGTCGGCCCGTATATGCACATTCATTGAAAATGAGGATGACGGGACCTCTATTCGATATAGAATAAGCTCCGCATGTAGCAATGGGAATATTTTGTACCTGGTGATTGTTAATGCCTGTGACATTGACATATTGTGGTGGGATATCCTTGGAGATGAGGCATGCATCATTGCCGATGATGCAACCATTTGCACCGTGATCGACCATGGCGAAATCAGGACTAGTGATTGTAGCTTTGTGTACACGGTATGTGTACGACGTTACTGGACTATCGTTAGGAAAGATTAGATCATTGTCGGGATTATACCACTGGTGGAAATTGGCGGAATGGGAGGATGTTCCTACAGGTATTAGGGTGTCACCGTCCTTTTTGTACTGAATGTCAGGGTTTTCGGAGAGGAATCGAGCGGGATGCGCGGGTGACACGGAGGACTTGAGGGGTCGTTGGTCCTTGGAGGAAGAGGTTGTAGACTTGAATACACCTAATGATGCATGGAAAACACCTCTACGATCATTTTCTACAGCAGGATGTAGGTCTGCTGCGGAATTGACATGTT
Source organism: Pseudo-nitzschia multiseries (assembly GCA_037355745.1). Taxonomy (NCBI): domain Eukaryota; phylum Bacillariophyta; class Bacillariophyceae; order Bacillariales; family Bacillariaceae; genus Pseudo-nitzschia; species Pseudo-nitzschia multiseries. Next base: position 16,471,358 of record CM074784.1, on the reverse strand, counting down.
CATCTTTGTTGGAAGTATCGTCTTCTAGGAATGATACAGAGTGTCCATGTTGGTATGCCTTCCGGGTGATGGGCTTGACATTGTTGGGGTCAGGTTGATCCTTTGAGAGTAAGTCGTGTCGTAGCGATGCTCCCACGATTTTCTTGCCTTCCGGAGAAAAGTTCAGCCAACTCTTCATGTCCTGACGTGATAGGGCCTTCCATATGTTTGTTGGCAGGCGCGTGGTAGGGTCAGGTGTACGTCCAGCCTTAAATACCGCATAGTCTTGATAGTCACCTTCAAATTCGATAGGGAGAGCATAGTTGTCATGGTTTTGACTTTGTTCAGATGAGAAGTCATGAACGTGTGCACGTACAGTTGACCTAGGAGCCGCCATCGCGGACTGGGAATCGAGTCGAGTTGCTTCGAGTAGGAGCGTGATTTTAAGTTTGTGAATAGCAGCTGCTTCAGCGACTGCATCTGTCACGATGCTATTTGTCCCACCTGGATCCTTGACTTTGGCAAACTGTTCACTTAGCTGAAAGCTGGAATAGCATGCCTGACATAGTGCCGATTTTGCAGTATGGTACTCAAGGGGCTTGTTGGGAGGACGGAGCTTGTTGAGGTGATTTAGTTCATCGAACCAATGTGTGATGAATTTCACTTTGGATTCTTTCCAATTGCTGAGATTCAACTTTAGCAATGCTTGCAATTGAGTCGAATTGTCATATACCTTGGCTTTCGATTCGCTGTGGAGATTTACGAAATCAAAGTATGCTTGACGTCCATTACGTTTGGCAGAATGGCTGTGTGCACTCGACGCGGATAGATCGCTTTTGAAGACTTCCAACATTAGTACCCAGAAGAAGGCACACTGTTTAACAAAAAGGTCACGTGTATATCCTTGTAGCGCAGCTGGAGGCCAGGTTTCATCAAGGAATGTTTCTGTGTCGATGTCGTATGCCTCGAGTTTAGCTTTGAAACCTGAAAGCCAATGTTCGAATCTTGAGTCATTCGTGAGGGGGGTAAAAGACTTTTCATCCCGTGCTTTTCGGCACCAAGATTCGTACTTTACCTGCTGAGGTGTCTTTTTATTACTTCCAGGCGGAGGAGGTGGAGGGTTCAGAACAGATTCGGTCTGCATACGGATGGCACGTTCCAAACGGAATTTTCTGAATTCTTCATATGTATATGATTTTACATCTTTCCAATCCTTCTCGCCTTCTTGTAGGTCGAGAGAGAACTCCGCAAGTGCCTCTATGATCCGTTGGATGGATCGATGGAGATGCGTTGGTAGTCCTCCTTCAGTGTAGGTAATCTCGCGTGCAAAATCCGGTTTGATAAGTGCATCGAGAAATGCCTTCTTTTATCAACTACGAAGAAAGAAGGGCATGATTTCTCTGGAATGCTTATTTCTCTTCTGATCGCTATGGTTTCCAAACATGGATCTGACATTATTGGTGACCATCGTTTTGTGAAGAAACAGATAGAGGTAATTCAGCTAATTCTATCAATGGAAGAATTTCTTAAACACGGTCGAATGAAATATACTTCCTTAAAGAATCTATTATTTTCCTTCTGAATCCGGTTCGTTGAGAGTCTGATTCAAAGGCTTCTGAAGAACAGCAACGCTGCGTTAGTGTGTTAGTAGACGAACGACTGTACTCTACGCGTGACAATTGTGTTTGGATACTTTCAGCAACAGATAATCAGACTACAGGCGAGACTATGGAAACGCCAGATCTCTTCTTACTGTGAACTTATTCAGATACAGCGAGACAGACCTTAGTATGTAGATTACAAGTAGTTGGTAGCAACTAGTGTGAATTTTGGGATATAAATCAGTTGAATGTTAAAAGTATGAGATAAAGTGAAATCTGGCCGAAATGCAAGATATCTCTTTTATTGAGATGAATACGTTGCAACTGCTGTTGCGTAGTGATGAGATTACTCGCTGATTATGTCCGTGCATGCATTGGTCGTTGACCATATATATCTGTATGCATGTATATGTATTGTGTGAGAATCACACGCCAACGGTTTTCTTCTCTTGTTCCGTTAGGAAGACTTCATGATATGTTTATCACTAAGATCAGGAATTGCTCCCGTAGCTTGTGTGATATTTTATGAAATCAGAGTTTGCTCACCAAAGAAGAACGATGGCAATACTATAAAACAGAGATTGCTCACCGTTGATGCGCGATGGGAATCGATGCACCATGGGAATTGATATGCCGTGGGAATCGATTACTTTGGTTGATACGGGACTCATTGATTCGTACGAATAGGATAACTACCATCTGGTAGCTTTGGTACTTCTGGTCACGAAAGGAATTTAATAGAATCTCCCAAAAACAATTGTTCACTTTATTAATTGTATAAACTCAACATGTCACAGGAAAGGGATGGGAACAAAACTAATCAAGAATCACCTGTACTTTCACCTACCAGATTATATCTCTTTATGGGGGAGCCCTGCAGGCTGGGATAGTGCTCCGAATGAGTCTCACCATAAAACTGAGATTAAAGCTCCTTCCAAGAACACGCAAGGTAATGCTGCATCACTAATCGGTCAAACGGCGAAGCGAAAGTCAGAGAAAATGATGCTAAGCCAGGCAACATATAACTACAACTTGAATCCGCCTGGCCCTCCTCCAATTGAACGCCCTGATGGTGGCGGTTCTCATTTTCAAATAATGAGAACCGAGAATGGGGGATCAACAATGAAGTGGCTTCGTTCTACGAACAAAACCAAACCATTTTTTCCTTCTGACATACTCGACTTTGTTTGTGATTCTGTGCTACCTTTATTGGAGAATCCTTTGCACATTTGTGGAGTTACAGAGCACAATCGTTTCAATGTTGCTTGTGGTTCTAATTTTATATTTCACTCGCATCCTTCATATAGATCGGACAGTTCTCTGCTCAACTCCGTATGGATGGATTGGTGTTTGATGAAATTAGACTTTGATTTGAATAACAATCCCAAGCTCATACCGTGCCATCTGCTATGCTTTTTAACTGTACAGAATTTGAAGCAGCCATACAGTAGTATTGGTGGCTATCCAATTGATACAAATGGAATGTATGCTGTGGCTCGTTGGTTTCAAGATGAGCCAAAGAAAACAGCTTCTGAATTTGTCAAACGTGGGCGCCTCATGAATTCTCTGTACCTATTTCATGTCGACACTATCCATTCTGAGCTGGCAGTTGTTCCAGAGCAAGGACTAGATGGCTCCATAACCAATTGCGATTGGCTAGTGATATCGAATCGGATCTCATGGCTCGAATTTTTTGAAAGCAAAAATGCTGCTACACCACCGTCTTACGAATGTTTGTACAACGCATGCACACTACAGGACAACATCCAGTTGGAACCATTTAAGATAGCATTGAATGATAACGAATCCAGTGATTATGTATCCAGTTCAGACAGCGATAGTAGTTCTGACAGCAGTTCCAATTGAGTAGCGATGGGGAATGTATTGGGTAACTTTAAATTATCGTTTAATATTATTATAGAGGCTTAGCTCTAAGCACAGTTTTGCGAGATACATATGCACTCATAATATAACACCCTTCGAATTTGGGATTCGAACAGCTATGTAATACTAATGGATTGAACAATAGAGTATCTTCAGAACGCAACGGCACTTTGATATGGTACGTTGGGAAGACAAAATAATAAATCACCTTGTCAGCAGACACTTCTGCTGGAGCAATGACTGTCAGCCTTGTATAGAACATATCATCATCTACATGGCATCTAGAATGGTAGTTGCGACCTATCGAAAATGCTAATGCCTGATGCCCAATTGCATTTAGCTTTGTATGAGACAGAATCTGAGACAACACATCCATTTCCTCTTCAACAAATGGTTCCACGTCAATTAAACTATGATGCATATGCTTCACAATTTCAACTGTTTCCTCTTCTAGCTCTAGTTTCATGCTTTGATCGACATGACTTTTGAAAACATACTCACCATTATTTGAATCCAATCTTTCTGGTCAAATTCCAATGATAGCATAATCATCATTGATACTGCCCCGCTTCACTCCTCTTCCAACGGTTGGTTTTGCTCCAACAATAGCAGGAGCAAATTCTCTTAACAAGTTGATATTACTCTTGGAAGCCAGGTGCCGTTCCGCTAAACGTCTTGAAACTTTGGCAAAAATGCGCAACGATGGTTTATAATCGTCAAATGCAAGAATATGCTCATCTTTTGTACTATCCAACGTCTTGAAATTGTCGATAGACAATGCCAGTTCCAGTTCATACTTCTTCTTTCCCCCTATTTTGCCACCCCACCAATTGGTTTCCATGTATTTACCTGCCACCACAGTTGATTGGTATTTGTTTTTCAGCACTATTGTCTTGACAGGTTTGTCAATGGGCTTATTTACCCTCTTCCTCTCCGGTTTTATCTGCGACAATTGTTTATAAGTCTCATGGCTCTTCGACACTGGTGCTGCAATGGTCAGAAAATTTGAAGACATTCTCTGTTTATGTCTTCTCTCATGTTTCCTATAGATCGATTGGTGTTGGATCGATTCGTTTTGCAGACCGATTCGTTTTGCAGATCGATTGGTGTTGGATAGATTGCCGTTCCTATTCGAATACATGATAATTGAACAAAATGGGTGAGTATCTATTGATGTACTACATAGAGTAAATAATAACAACAGAATAATATAATAATGTACATGCCGACCGATTCGTAATTATCACCAACCAGGAAAATTCCTCGCACTTACAGGGAAGACTAAAGATTTGCCGACGGATCCGTTGTTTCCCCCCCCTCGACCTTCCGGCGATCGTTGTTGATTCCGATCCGTTGATTCCAATCCGTTGATTCCGATCTGTTGGTTCCGATTTGTTGTTCCAATCCGGTCCTATGAAAATGAGAACAAACACAGAAGGGAGGAAATACATTGAGTATCAGCAATGCCGGAGGCAGTATAATCATTGTCTATCTCTCTCATTCTTACCTTTGCTTGTTCCGACGTCCCGACGTTCCGACAATCGACCCGATGAAATTGTAGTTGCTGCCGTAGATTACTTCTTACTCCATGTCACGAAAAACAGTATCTTGTTCCTGTTGATATAATTGCAAGGGTCGATGCCGGTTCATTGCTTCTTTCAAGACATATATGTTTGGGTCGCGAATCCGAACAACATTCTCTATCCAGCAATTCCCCTTCTCTTCCAATGCTAACTACTTCTTTTCCAGTACAAGGCTGTTATTTCGGACTAAAATATCTGACAACAGATCCTCCGGCTCTGTTAAAGAGGTTTTGGATCAAACGTTCTCGGACGGAGTGTTGATTACAAGAACCAACACCCTAGTCAAATAAGTCGGATGTAAGAAGGCAGATTATGAAGTGATTTTTTTTGTTGCGAGGTAGAACAGATCATGAAGTGATTTTTTTTTTTTTTTTGGTTGATAGAATGAAAAGAATTCACCGTGTAACGCGTATCGCACGTACGAAGAGTCACAAAGGCAAATAACCTTATTCGTAAGGTTATTTAACCTGAGTGAATAATCGTCGGTGATTAATCCATGTGGATTGTCTCTTAGGGAAATTCTTCCCGTCAGCTCACTCTTCGAAGAATTAACAACTCTAAAACACTATCATGCCCTAAAATCTACGTACAACCTAGTACTAATTCTACATGATAAGGTACAATAACATGTGATATTTACTGAGAATATCACGGTGAATTACGGTAACAAAAAGACCGATCGAAGATGGTTTTGCGTGTGTTTTGTGTCTTAAGATTGCATGTGTTTTGTATGGTAAAATTACACGATGACGACGAGTAATTTGACGACGAGTAATTAACCTGTCGATCAACAATCGACGAGGACGATTGAACTGTAACAACAGTTGTTCTACTCACTAAGTCAATCGATCGTAAGATCGATTGCGTTTGCTGTTTGTTACGACACACTTTCTCTAGTTTATCAGACCCAGCATCCTACAATGCTGAGGATCGAATGGCGTTTCCCACCGAGAAACGCAGTTTGAGCTCGAAGACCAGACTAATCCGGACTAGCCTGATCAGCTACCGGCATCAACCCTCAAGGATGTAAAAGAGGCAGTTGCCTGTGGAGCCCTGGAACAGACCAACACCAGGGCGGTCTCCCTGAAAGAAGAGACCAAAGAACCGAACCAAGGTGGTGGCTCCACCGGGTTTCGGGATCCAGCAAAACAAGCAAGGGAAAAGACACTGGACGATTCAGTTGAACGAATCGCCCAGGTTGGCATCAGTTGAAAGGAATCAATATCCGAGAACACTGATCTTTCACTGAAAACAAGAATGACGTGAGCCAGAAGATTGAGCCTCAAGTATTCTGTGGTGAAACAGATTGGAAGGAACAGATTACAAAGAGAATCTGCCCGCACGAAAACGAAAATCCAAAGATATGAGAACACCAATCCTGAAGATCGGAAAGATCCAAAAAATGAAAAGGAGAACACTAAAAGGAGAACACTAAATTCTCAGGAAACAATCTTTCAATCTTTCACTACAGAAATACAGAATGAGCAAAATCCCAAGAAAGGATAGGAAAGCTCACAATCTTGATTTGCAACAAAAGCAAAAGCTCAAACATACAAAACTAAACGGAACAAAAATTCGATCCGAATAGTCGAAAAGTATAGTCAGAAAGTATAAACAAAACCGGAACGAAAATTCGATCCGGATATACAAATACAAACAGATAAACAAATCACACTCGGCAGTCACAAACGATTAATACCCATCCCTCACATCCAATCCTTCGATTCGATTACACTCTCCCACCACATACCACCATCGATTGAATATTCAATATCCCATCGAATATCATCCATACTCCTCCAAAATAATTCGAAACTCCGTTACAATTCATCACCATGGTACGAACTAGAGCGGACGACGACATGGAAGAAACAAAAATGGAATTGGATGACGATGACGATGATGATTCAGACGATGAAGATTTGGAAGAGAAATTGGAAGATAAAATCATGGAAGTCATGGAACGGGCCTTAGAGGACCCAGAATCAAACTCAACCATGAAGAGAATCATCGACCAAGAAATAAAGAAAAGAGTCAGGGCAATGAGAGATGCAGAAAGAAAGGGTGTGAATCCAGATGACGCGGATAGCGAAAATGAGGATGAAGGAATCGATGCTGACCAAAATGCAGAGAACGCAAGAGCTGAACGGCTAGGAAGGAGGTCATCCCAACCCAGGATAAAAATCAGGGGATTCAACAATGGTAGATTTCTGAACCCAGAACAGCTTGCTTTCAGGAGCAGCCTAATGGATTTTGGTATAAACTATGAATCAGCTGAAGAAATAATGAGGGGAGGAATGTCTAATATTCGAGAAATTACAGACCTCAATAAGGAAAGCATTAAATCGTTCATGCACGGATTGAAAGCTATCAGTCCAGACTGTCCTAATCCAAAAAGTATCCACTACGGTAACAGACTATCATCGAGGCTCCTAACTTGGGCAAATTGGGCCCGGTATCAACCATTGATTGGAGTCAAGCCAATGGCTATCGACTGGAACGCAAACCCAAACAACTTGGAAATGCAGCAATTCAGAATCAAGATGATGGAATCAAGTGTGAAATCACAGGAAAAAGCAACTCCACCAGAGCTGAAGGACCTCACAAAATTCAGGGAATGGGAGGAAGGCTTCCGCCAAAACTTGAGATACAGATTCAACTCTGAAGGTTTTCCAATCTTGTATGTCATAAGACCCCAAGAAATGGAAGAAGTTACTGATGAAGCCAGGGCTGGAACAGTTGGGCAAAGTACAACAGATACTTATCCAACTTGGAGTGATTACAATGAAAGATGTGGTGTCCTGTCAGGTCCCCAGTATGATGAGGACAACAACGTCGTCTGGAGGTTGCTGTGCGATGCAACTAGAAAAGGTCCCGGTTGGGAATATGTGGCACATTTCCAGAACACTGCACTGAATTCTGGTAATGCCAGAAACGCTTTCATTTCTCTCATGCAACACGCTTACACTGATACCAATATCACTATGGTTCTGAATAAGACATACCAGGATATGAAAGATTCACACTACACTGGAGATTCCAAGGGTTATGACTGGAACAAGCACAAGCGAAATTGGACTGCTTTCCATGGAACGATTCTTAGATTTGAAAAGAATCATAATGAAAGAAGATTTGTCTGGGATTTTATCAATTCAATCAGTGACGAGCGACTTGATGCTGCAAAAGCAGATGCAATTGATGAGAGCAAAGACTATCGTGACAACTTCAATGAATGTTTGATTCTATTCACCAATCGACTTGGATTGAAAAAGCTTGCAACAGGGAAAAGTAAAAGAGGTTCCAGAAGTTTGTATTCTATGGGCACAACCAGCAACAAGAAGCAAAAGACAACTGGAACTTTTACAGGAAAAGTTGAGTGCAAGCCCTATCCAACAAGTGTTTATAAAACAATGTCAAAAGAACAGCGCCAGGAGCTTTACCAGATGAGACAGGCTAAAAGGAAACGAAATCTCAAGGCTGCTGAGACCAAAAAGAAAGAAACTGAAAATGAAGGCGCTGGTGACAGTTTTGGATCAAAATCTAAGAAATGACATAATAACCGGACACTATCACTAGAACACAAATTGTTAAAAATGGTGAGCCGGTCATTATACCAGATGAATGTCCCTGTAGGATTTGATGATGGGGAAAATGAAGAAGGATATTGTGAGTTAGATTCACATGCAGATACTACTGCAGCAGGAAGCAATATGGTATTGCTGAATCCTGATCAAATCACAACACACGTTGATGTTGCACCTTTTTCTGAAGAGTACAAGCCCATCAAGAAAATCCCCATTGGAAGCTGTGCGACTGCATGGACAAATCCAACCTCAGGCCAAGTATATATCATAGTGTTTCATCAAGCACTGTACTTTGGGGACAAATTGAAAAACAGCTTGATATGCCCAAATCAAGTGAGGGACTGCAATTTCAACTCTGTTGAAGAAACACCTCGCCAATTTGATCCACGATCCAAGCATGGAATTACAATTCAAACTCCACTGGAGGATGATGATCCGAAGAAAGTTTTTATCAAACTGAGTATGAGAAATGTGATATCATATTTTCCCACAAGAAAGCCCACAAGAATGGAAATTGATGAATGTCAACATTTGATAGCAACAAATGATACTCCCTGGGATCCACATTCACTGAAGTTCAGGATGGCCGAGCTAGCCATTGACAATGGAGATCCAATTTCAGGGGACCAATTCAGCCTTCAAGCTATGTCGACCGAAGAGGACCAAGCAATGGAGGAAAGTTCTGTTGTAACAGAACCTGCTAGTAATGTTACAAATACACTTCCCAAGACCAGCTTAGGAAAAGAACGGCATCCAAGTGTCATGCAGCAATGCAAACTGATGAGGGTCCATCAAGTGTCCACAAGGAGAATGCTCACAGAATGCCAGATTGCAACAGATGGAAATATAGCTCATCGGATTTCTTCAGTAAGGAATATCTCAAGCGCGCGAAGGGTAGACCAATTTTTGTTTGATGATACAGAATTTGACTTTATGGAAGCTCCTGAAGCAGAATCAAAACAGGCCCCTAGCTTGCAAGAAATTGACAATACACTTGAGAGAAGGTCTCTTGACAGAAGAAATCAATGGGGGCCATCAGTGATAACAATTGAAGGTCCAAACAAAGTTGACTGTGAACGCCTAGCCAAAACTTGGAACATCAGTTTCAAGAAAGCTGAACAGACACTGAAAGTCACGACGCAGAAGGCACTCAGGAATTTGCAATCACCATTGATGAAGCGACTTCCTACTCAGCGCTTCAGGAACAAAAGAGTCGCACAAGGAACCTGGTACACTGATACTTGGCATGCCAGGACTACCAGTATTATGAGGCAAGAAAAATGTGCACAGATCTTTACAAATGGAAATGGGTTTGAAGTATTTATACCAATACAGGACAAGTCCCAGGCGCATCAAGGATTGAAAACATTCATTCACGAAATTGGAATCCCAGAGCATTTGATTTCTGATGGTGCACCAGAACAAGGATCTCCAAGAACCTACAAGACACACTGGAATTCAATTGTAAAGCGCAACCATATCCATCAGACGTTCATCCAACCACATTGCCCATTCCAAAATCGGGCAGAACAAGCAATTGGCCATCTTGGTAGCGCAATCACAACCAAGTCTGCAAAGAAGAAGTCACCGAGGCGATTATGGTCATTTTGTGGTGAGCTATGTGCTAATATCAGGCAGCGAACGGCCTCCAACAACCCTTCTTCAATGGGGAGAACCCCATTTGAATTGGTCCATGGCTATAGACCCGATATTACATTATATACTTCATCAGAATGGTATGATTTTGTGTTTTATTATGAAAAAGGTGATTCTTCCACCCGAGGTGCTGAAAGGCTGGCGCGATGGTTGGGTCCCTGTGGGAATAGGGTAGGTGGGGGAGATTGTTTTTGGCTACTGCCCGAGTCGGCAATACCAATATCTACAAATTCAATAAGGCCTGTCAAGGAATATGAATGGAGGGATAGAGACGTCCTAAGAAGAATGGAAGCGATCGACAAATCAATTGAATCCAAGATTGGAGATGAAGTGAAGGACAGCGCATCCTTCTTCCAGGAAAACTACCCAGAGCCCCAAATAGAGCTATTTGAGAATCAACCAGTAAAAACACCGGATATGAAACTCGAAATGGCTGAGCCAGAAGCATCTGTAGAAGATGTTGATGAACCAGATGAATATCTGGGAAATGAAGTGATCATTGAAAGAGGTGATGAAAGACTCAGGTGCATTGTCAAGGACAGGGTTCGCGACTTGCAGAACAGACCAATAGGAATCAGAAATGAGAATCCCATACTAGACACAAGACTGTATAAATTGCAACTACCTGATGGTACCATGGAGGAATACACGGCAAATATTGTTGCAGAAAGCCTATACAGCTCTGTTGATGATGACGGGAGGATGTTCACTCTACTAGATGAGCTCATTGACCATGAAAAAGACAACACTGCTTTAGGTGACGAGGAAGCAACAACTATAGCAAAAAATGGCAGGAAAACTCATAAACCTACAACTAGGGGTTGGAGGATTTTAGCCAGTTGGAAAGATGGCACTGAATCTTGGTGTAAGCTAAGTGATGTGAAGGAGTCATTTCCAGTGCAATTAGCCGAGTACGCAGTTAACAATAATCTTGAAAAATCACCAGCTTTCAGATGGTGGGTGCACAAAATTTTGAGAAGGAAGGATAGAATCCTTAAAGCGGCCAAAACAGCAAAGTATTGGTTGAAGACTCACAAATATGGAGTTGAATTGCCACATTCAATCAAACAAGCGCTGGCTATTGATAAGAAAACAGGCACTGACCACTGGGAAAGAGCAATTCATAAGGAAATGACAAATAATATGGCAGCGTTTGAATTTTCTGATGATGATGTTATTCCAGTTGGCCATAAACAGATAACAACCCACATGATTTTTGACATCAAGCTTGGGTCCCTAACAAGGAAGGCCAGGTTGGTAGGGGACGGCCACAAAGTCCCTGCAGTGGCCAAAGAAAATACTTATTCATCGGTTCCCAGCCGAGACTCAGTAAGAATATTCTTTCTACTGGCAGCGCTGAATGATTTGAAGGTTCTCTCAGCTGATATTCAAAATGCATATTTGACAGCCCCGATTAAAGAGAAATACTTCCTAAAAGCGAGAGAAGAAGATGGTTTTCCACCTCACCTTGCAGGAAGACCTTGTAAGATTGTCCGGGCATTGTATGGACTGCCGGTTGCTGGTGCATCTTTCAGGTCATACCTCACCCAGCATTTGAGAGATCTTGGGTATTCACCGTGCAAGGCAGATCCGGATGTGCACTTAAGAATTGAAACCAGGAAAGATGGATCCAGATACTGGGCAATGCTCATTGCATATGTAGATGATATCCTATGTTCTGGTGAAGATCCAAAGTTCCAGCTTGAAAACATTGAACGAAAGTTCAAATTGAAGGATGATACGATTGAAGAGCCAACTCTATATTTGGGAGCTGATATTGGGAAATTCTACTTTGAAGGCGATTCAAAGCCAAGATGGTCATTATCAAGCACTAAGTACACAGCGAAAGCTGTTGCAGCAGTCGAACAAGAGTTAGGAACTGAAAAATATGGCTACAAGTATCTACCAAAATCAGCATCTAGTCCACTATCACATGATTACCGACCGGAAATTGATATATCAGAAGAATTGAATCCTGAATTGCAAAATTACTATCAAGGTTTAATTGGAGTTCTCAGGTGGATTTGCGAATTAGGAAGACTTGACATAGTAATGCCAGTGTCACTGATGTCAAGGTATTTGGCACAGGCAAGGATCGGGCATTTGAATCAGTTGTTTCACATATTTGCATATTTGAAAAAGTACAACAGGTCAAAACTGGTTTTTGATGATTCTGTACCAAGTGTTGATGAAAATAAATTTCAGAAATGTGACTGGTCTGAATTTTATCCTGGTGCCGCTGAAGTCATACCAACAGATATGCCTGAAGCTTTGGGAAAACATGTGACGATGAGCTGTTTTGTCGATGCTGATCATGCCGGATGCAAGGCAACAAGGAGATCTCATACTGGTGTTATTATCTTTATTAATAATGCACCGATCATTTGGTTTTCCAAAAGACAAACAACAGTTGAGACATCAACTTTTGGATCTGAAATCATTGCTTTAAAAATTGCAATCGAATTGGTTGAAGGTCTAAGGTACAAGTTGAGAATGATGGGTGTTCCAATTGATGGAAGCACAAATGTGTATTGTGATAATGATTCGGTTGTCACAAATGTTACACGACCTGAAAGCCCATGTAAGAAGAAGCACAACAGCATCGCATACCACAAAGCGCGTGAATCTATTGCAGCAAGAATTATCAGAGTTGCAAAGGAACCAGGTTCAACAAATATTGCTGATTTGTTTACAAAGCTAATGAGTGGCGCTGTCTTTCGAGAACATTGTTCACGATGTATGTGGTAGGCTTGTTTTGTTTTGCATGCGGTGAGTAAGTAAAGAAATAAAAAATCAATCGTTCGAAGGAATGTTCGATCGATCGTTCGATCGAAGCAACAAGTTGATTCACGTTTGATCTGCAATGAGCATTTCGAAAAATGGATAATTTGATCCATGAATACAATATATCAAACCGGCAAGGATCAGGGCAAAATGTCATGATACAAGCCAGAATGAAAGGCAAAACGCCGCCCCATTTCTTTTGATAGGGCCTCTGATGGTAGACTGGATACAGTTTGGTATTCAACACAACAACGACTCACGATGAATAGGTTAAGTCATAGAATCCAGCCGCTTAACGGTTGGAGGATTTACGACTGAAGGGGACTGAAAAGAATTCACCGTGTAACGCGTATCGCACGTACGAAGAGTCACAAAGGCAAATAACCTTATTCGTAAGGTTATTTAACCTGAGTGAATAATCGTCGGTGATTAATCCATGTGGATTGTCTCTTAGGGAAATTCTTCCCGTCAGCTCACTCTTCGAAGAATTAACAACTCTAAAACACTATCATGCCCTAAAATCTACGTACAACCTAGTACTAATTCTACATGATAAGGTACAATAACATGTGATATTTACTGAGAATATCACGGTGAATTACGGTAACAAAAAGACCGATCGAAGATGGTTTTGCGTGTGTTTTGTGTCTTAAGATTGCATGTGTTTTGTATGGTAAAATTACACGATGACGACGAGTAATTTGACGACGAGTAATTAACCTGTCGATCAACAATCGACGAGGACGATTGAACTGTAACAACAGTTGTTCTACTCACTAAGTCAATCGATCGTAAGATCGATTGCGTTTGCTGTTTGTTACGACACACTTTCTCTAAGAAAAAGTGATTTTTTTTGTTTGTCGCGAGGTAGAAAAGAAAATTACAATTACTGTGTGTTTGTGTGAGAGAGATTTTTTTCTTTTTTCGCGTACGATTTTTGCTCTACTTCGATCAATCGATCGAAGTAGAGGATACTTCTAGTACATCATGTAGAATTCTACACGATTTTGTACTAGTGTAGAATTCTACACGTTTTTAGTACTAGACAATTTTCAGTACTGAATCCACGTAGGTTTCTACACGAGAAGATGTTTACACCTTACTAGATAATTTTCGGCACTGTATCCGTGTAGGTTTCTACGCGAGTAGATTTCTACACGTTTTTAGTACTTCATAATTTTCGTTACTCAATCCACGTAGGTTTCTACACGTGTACGTTTCTACGTGTTTTTAGCACTAGATATTTTCGGGTATTGAATTCGTTAGGGTTGGGGTTAGGGTTTAGGGTTAGGGTTAGGGCGTAGGATTCTACGCGAGATGATTAATACACGCTTGTTGTACAAGATAAATACTAGTAGTGTATCCGTGTAGGTTCCTACGCGAGTAGATTACTACACGCTTGTTGTACAAGATACATATTAGTACTGAATCAGCGTACCTTTCTACGCGAGTAGCTTACAAGTCACTTGTTCTACTAGATAAAACTTATTGGGTAATAACGACAAAAGTATCTGGTCCAAGCCATGAATACATTCATCATGACTCATCAAATGCATATTGGGAACAACTTTGCCCCACGTAGAGAGCCCCAAATGTTGTGGTTTGACTCTACAAATGGCAAACATGGGGGTATTTTTGGTGCAATTCCACCAGGGCACAAACTTACTTATTGGGTAATGACTCCTAAAGTATCCAGTCCAAGCCATGAATACATTCTTCATGAACCATCAAATACATATTGGGAACAACTTTGCCCCACAGAATGCCAAAAATGTTGTGGTTTGACTCTCCAAATGGCAAACATGTTTTTTTTTTGGTGCAATTCCAGGGCACAAACTATCTTATTGGGCAATGACTTCCAAAATATTCAGTCAAAGCCATGAATACATTCCTCATGACCCATCAAATGCATATTGCGAACAACTTTGCCCCACAGAATGCCCAAAAGGTAGTGGTTTGACTCTCCAAATGACAAACATGAGGGTACTTTTGGTACAATTCCAGGGCACAAACTAACTTATTGGGTAATGACTCCAAAAGTATCTGGTCCAAGCGATGAATACATTCATCATGACTCATCAAATGCATATTGGGAACAACTTTGTCCCACAGAATGCCAAAAATGTTGTGGTTTGACTCTCCAAATGGCAAACATGGGGGTATTTTTGGTGCAATTCCACCAGGGCACAAACTTACTTATTGGGCAATGACTCCAAAAGTATCCAGTCCAAGCCATGAATACATTCTTCATGAACCATCAAATGCATATTGGGAACAACTCTGTCACACAGAATGCTGGAAATGTTGTAGTTTGACTCTACAAATGGCAAACATGGGGGTATTTTTGGTGCAATTCCAGGGCACAGACTAACTTATTGGGCAATGACTCCAAAAATATTAAGTCCACCAAGCCATGAATACATTCATCATGACCCACCAAATGCATATTGCGAACAACTTTGCCCCACAGAATGCCCAAAATGTTGTGGTTTGACTCTCCAAATAGCAAACATGACGGTATTTTTTGTGCAATTCCAGGGCACACCCTAACTTATTGGGTAATGACTCAAAAAGTATATGTTACAAGCCATGAATACATTCATCATGACTCATCAAATGCATATTGCAAACAACTTTGTCACACAGAATGTCCAAAATGTTGTGGTTTGACTCTCCAAATAGCAAACATGACGGTATTTTTGGTGCAATTTCAGGGCACAAACTTACTTATTGGGTAATGACTCCAAAAGTATCCAGTCCAAGCCATGAATACATTCTTCATACCCCATCAAATACATATTGGGAACAACTTTGTCACACACAATGCTGGAAATGTTGTGGTTTGACTCTACAAATGACAAACATGGGGGTAAAAATGGTGCAACTCCAGGGCACAAACTAACTTATTGCGTGATGACTCCAAAAGTTTCCGGTCCAAGCCATGAATAGATTCATCATGACCCATCAATTGCATATTGGGAACAACTTTGCCCCACAGAATGCCCAAAATGTTGTGGTTTGACTCTCCAAATAGCAAACATGAGGGTATTTTTTGTGCAAATCCAGGGCACAAACTAACTTATTGGGTAATGACTCAAAAAGTATATGGTACAAGCAAGGAATACTACATTCATCATGACTCATCAAATTCATATTGGGGAAAAACTTTGTCACACAGAATGCCCAAAATGTTGTGATTAGACTCTCCAAATGGCAAACATGGGGGTATTTTTGGTGCAATTTCAGGGCACAAACTTACTTATTGGGTAATGACTCAAAAAGTATCCGGTCCAAGCCATGAATACATTTATTATGACTCATCAAATGCATATTGGGACCAACTTTGTCACACAGAATGATGCTGGAAATGTTGTGGTTTGACTCACCAAATGGCAAACATGAGTGTATTTTTGATGAAAATACAGGACACAAAAAGTCTCATTTGGTAATGACTACCAAAGTTTTTGTACCAGGCCATGAATGCATATCACATGACTTACAAAATGCATGTTGGGAACAACTTTTAAATGCATATTGGGAACAACTTTGCCACACACAGTACAGAAAATGATGTGGTTTGTAGATACAAATGGCACACAAGACAGCACGGTATGTTAGGTGCAGTCTACGAGATTCTACATGTGACTACTAGAGGATTGAAATACATAACCTTAGTGTGATCAAAAGTTTCCCTTCTGAAAAAATTATGGCGCGGGAGGGCTGGCTGGCACAGGTACGTGATCTACTTCTACAAATATATAACGGCGCGCCCAAGCCAGACAACACACAGAAGAAGTTAGGGCAAACAACATAGTACAGAACCCACAGAAAAACTCTACACACAAAACATCGTACACATACTACACGAAACACCGTACACACACACACACACACAACACACAACACACAACACACAACACAAAACACCGTACACAACCCGACAAAATTATTAGTACACACACAAAACCACACAAAAAGAAACACATGATTATTGATCGACACCGTATTCAGAAAATAAAATAAAAAAATATGAATGCTATCGGAAAGACACGACGAAGCAAAAAATCCGAGGGGAAGACCCTTCGAAACAACAAAACCATCCGGCCCGGTGATCATCAAAATACAGGGGACAACAACAGTAAGAAAAAAAGAGTGAAAACAAACACAGCAATTACTAACAAAGTGTGTAACAGTAATACCACAACTATGAACGCATCAAAGGGCAACAGTAAAAAAAATGGTACCGACAACACAATTTCTACTACTACAAACACGGAAGAACAAAACACCATCAACCAGAGTAACGAAGCAGCACTGAGCATTACCAACACAACCACCACTACAGTAACGAACCAACAGAAAGAAGGAACAAAAACCAATGTGGTAGAGAAAACATCTAACGGAGAATGCTGCGATTTAGAGGATGTTGCGGAACTTGTCATGAAAAAAATCCAATATGACAAATTAGCACAGGAAGTGGCAAAACACTTTCGGCAACAAGAGAGGGTACCACATATAGGGGTGGGAAAGGTAGTAATGGTACCTAAACAAACGGAGGCAACCATGCAGGGAGAGGGGACTTATAATGCCGGCGACACAAGAGAACGAGCAGTAAGTACAATTACAGACGAATATGGGCTTATAACAGACAACGATATGCTTAAGGCTTTGAGTGATATGACTGAAACAGTGGACAAGCAGCTAAGGGATTACGTAAAAAAACATTGGTACCACAACATGAAGTTCCCTATCAATGACAAGGTAACGGCGCATGTAATACAAAGGGCTGTTGGAGCAAGTGCGGTTATGAAGCCACCAAATATTCCACTTGCGTCATTCTGTTCCTTTTACAGGAAACGAGTAGGGACAGTACTGACTGCATTGAGGCACAACTCACAAACATTAGCGAGAAAAAACTGGATAGGTAAATACAGGTGGGAGAATTGGTTGTTGAAATTAGGAATTTGGGAATCTATTTTTGGTCCGACAACACTAACATGCTGCCCGTTGATACTGATGATACTTCCGTACAGACGATTACAGAAAAGGTCGAGCCCCTATCACATTCCCTGGTACTGTTGCAGTTATTCAAGACACAGAATATGAGGACACAGGTATTTTAAACCCTCAATACAGAACATACAAAGACACGGAAGATGAAGATTTTTATTATTTTGTTACAAGAATCATGCCGGCAATCAATCCGACAAATTCCAATTTCAAACAACGGAAGGAGAGGCACTTGCTGAGTGATATATTTAATATAGCAGATGAAGCATTTGCATTGGTACTGATCTACAATGAGCATCATGTATGGGTGCACCAGCAGCGGCGAAAGGGTGATGCCACGATTCCGCGACAAAAAAAATATTCTGCGATTCAGACAGTGGAAGCAGAAATGGATGGATGGAGGAAGGACGCAAGTTGTTCAGTGACTTGTGCGACAAATTGGCGAGATGCGAAAACACCCAGAAACAGGAAGGAAATTGGAAGAAATGATGAGGGACAGATTTAGGAACAAAAGTTCAACAGATTACACCAACAATAAGCATGGCGATGCAAATATTACTAGTAGCAGCTCCACTAATTGTAGTGGACCAAAAAAGAAAAAGAAAAGAAACATCTATATTGATCCGGCAATAACAGCATCGATGAATGAAAGTTTATCTATTGGTGAACTAATGTAGAAAATAACAGTACATACATAATACAAACCTACTAATAATCTTGAACTTAATTTTGAGAATATTAGAAATTATGGAGGATTCGTAATACGTTGCAATAGGAATAAATCAAGCATAATAGAATCTACATTTTAGAAAGGGGATATTGTAGTCGAGAAATAGAATTCACAATTAGGAGAGCAGTATCAAATTGTTATTTGGGAGATTAATATTTTAGAATTAATACTGAGTAAAGATTTCTTTTTTATTCGTGAAAAGAAGTAAGTGTTGTTCGTACGGAATAATAATTGGGTTCTGCTAGAGACTGAAATAAATTATTTTTATTTGAGAGTAGGAGGGTAATGTGCATCACGCGCACAGAAATAGTGCTGAGTTTACATATACCCTTATACGATCGTCGCGAATTTCAGGGTGTACAGAAATATTGCCGTGTTAAATTCACGCACAAAATTTGTGCGCGAGAAGTAAATTCAAACCCCGCGAAACAGTTCTCGGACGTATCCGGATTGCAAAGGAGCCAGGCGAGTCAAATATTGCGGACCTACTCACTAAACTAATGAGTGGGACCAGGCTAATTGAACTAGTGATGAGGTGTATGTGGCGAGCTGGAGTCGATGAAAAAATGAGACCCGCAGGATAAGTATCTTCTACTAGTACTATACTACCACGGAGACACGGGGACTCTAGAAATCACGCGGTTAAGGACATACAGGCAGACTATGGGACGTACACCCGACAGGCTAGATCATTTACTTGTGATAGTTGCCAAAGTAAATAACTGTTTATACGATTCATCTCAACGCACATACGACCCGTAAAGAGGGACCGATAGAGGTGCGGTGCGGTCTGGATATCACTTAATCTTAATGCTCACAATTTTAGAACCTAATCAATATTACAACGAAATTCATCTACCAACACGGAGTAGAAATTAGACGTATGTCGCTAGACTCTAGATTTTCTGCGCAAAATGGCTGATTTTTTTGGTTTTTCATTTTAAAAAGTTGGGGAGAGAAAAAACGACAATACCGGGTACTACCGTAATCCTATGGCTTCGGCGGACGAGCACGTGTACTCACTCCTAAGTACCAAGAAAAATGAGGGTTCAAAAGCCGCTCAACGGGTGGAAGGAGGGAGTGGTACTCCAGTACCAGATGGTGGTACTCCGGTACCAAAAGTGGTACTTTGGTACCACACTTTTTCTGGTACTATTTTCTACGTGATTTTCACTATTCTCCTAGTACCACTCTATTTTTGATACTCCCAGAACACACTAAGATGCAGCAGACTAGGGACCAGAGTATATGCCAAAAGAAGAGCTAGAATTAGTCTGTAGACCTATTCCTTGCTAGAGAGCACACCATGATGAATAATGAGGCTGTTGAGCGGAACGGGTACTACAAGGGGGAGGACGCGTCTTGTTGTATCAAAGCTTGTATCGCCGCTGGAATCATTTGGAGCAACGCAGTGTCCGTAGTTCATCCCCAAGTAGACTGACCCCTATATCGTAGCAGCGCAGCGCTTGTAGTTTGAACGCCAAGAATACACCAGTCCCCTAGATTGGAGCAGCAGAGTGTTTGTAGTTCAGACGCAGCGAATATGCCAATCCCCCAGCAAAACAGAGCATCACTTGTAGATTGACGAGTAGATGGAACCAACAGCAAAGAAGCAACCGGGAAGAAAGAAGAAGGGTCCAATGGGCGCGCTTCTTCTTCCTCTTGCCAGCGGTGGTGGTTGGAGATCCAGAAGGAGGAACGGGATCTTCTTCTTATACAGGTTGTTCAATGAAGAATTCCTGGCTACTACAGACCAATGTTGGTTTGATGTTGTTGCTGTTGTTGTTGCGTCCGTAAATGACTGAGACCGAGTCCGAAGATCTTGAGCTGGAGCAGAAGCCCGAGTCTGAGGAGCAGCCTATCTCTTGAATAATTCAAACCATGGTTGCTGAAATGACCCATTCCCATGGTCAAAAGCAAAAAGGAGCAGCGCGGTGAGAGAGGAATAAACAAACGAGGACGATGGCAAATCAAACAGAACAGCCTGAACATCTCCCCTCCAAGCAAACAAAGGATCGTCAATGACTTACAGTGTGATAGAATGGGTTGCTTGTTGTTGTAATTGGATAGGTCGTTACTATTCCCATGGTCAAAGAAGCAAAAAGAAGCAGCATTGTGAGTGATACTAGGAATAAACAAATGACAACACGACGATGACGATGACAACGAATCAAACCGAAGCAGCCTTAACAGCTCCCCCCAAGCAAACAAAGGACAGGCAATGGCTTACAGTGTAATAGAATGGGTTTCTTGTTGTTGTAATAGGAAAGGAAGCAGTGGAAAGTGTCTATTCCCATGGTCGGGAGAACAGTCGTGTGCTTTGTTTGAAAGTGGTTGATTTTGAAATTATGAATTACAACCGGGGAAAAAACAGCAAAAATCCAGTTTGTAGTAGGAATTCTACTAGATTCTACACAGGTGGTCTCAAGAAGGAATCAACCAAATCCTTCTGCTGCTGCTGCGAATCCCGCGCGTTTGCTCCCTCTTTATGCTTGAGTATACCTAAAAACAGGTGCAATGCGTTGAAAAAATTATTACTTAACAAAGTGAGTGGTACTCCGGTACCACCAAAATGGTACCACTGATCGGTACAGTACCGTTTGTACTTGTTCCTATGAGGAGTACTTGCCGGTACCACCATTACGGTACCGGTTTAGCCTTGCCCCCCCCTGTAGCAGCATCGAAACGCTAAGCAACACCGGTAGCTGGCAAGGAACTCCATTGTGCTCGTCCTTCCAAAGCCATAGAGATTACCATGTCAACACCCCTTTCCTCCTTTACCTCCTCCTCGTAGTATCAGTGGGGAGGAGGGGTGTTACTTGGTACCACTCTAGCTGCTTGTTTCCTCGGCCTGGGGGACCTCGTAAACAAGCAGCTAGAGTGGTACCAAGTAACACCCCTCCTCCCCACTGATAATACTCGGAGTCGATTTGGTTGGCACGTGTCAACCCCTATCTAAAGAAAAATCCTCGGCGCGCGCGCCTCGGATTTTTCTTTAGAGAGGGGTTGACACGTGCCAACCAAAACGAAGGACGGGGTGTTACCTATAGTAACACCATGGCTCGTACGGGAGAGCACGTGCACTCGAAAAAACGCTGCGGAAGTAAAATAAAAGGTTTAAAAAAGACTCAACAGGTGCGAAAAAGGTGCGAAGGAGGTGATGGTATTTTAGTAACTTCGGTGGTACTTCAGTAATTTTCAAAATATGCTGTAGAATTGCTACACAATTTCTAGTAGTGTTTTCTGCTCTGACAATGGCATGATACTAAAGTAATTTCCAAAATTCGCCGTAGAATTGCTACACCATTTCTAGTAGTGTTTTCTGCTCTGATAATGACATGGTACTTTGGCAATTTCTGAAATACTCCGTAGTATGAGTGGTACGTAGTATGAGTAGAAGTGGTACATGATTTTTGAGTAGTGTTACTCGGTGCCTTTGTAACTACTAGAATTTTCTGTCGTGATTTCCAGTCGTATTCTGAGCACTATTCACCTAGCACTATTTTTGATACTCCCAGAACGGACTAATACACAGCAGACTAGGGATCAGAGTATATGCCAAAAGAAGAGCTAGAATTAGTCTGTAGACCTATTTCTTGCTAGAGAGCAAGTCATGATGAATATTGAGGCTGATGGGGCCAAAATCAGAGCTTGTTGGCAGAATCATCGCAGCATCAGCGGTTGCTGTTGCTATCTGCTGCCCTTCGTGATGCGGACTCGCAGGGTGCAGCTGACGGATTCCCTTTTTGCCACAAGCGGCGTGATGATACACCAGTCCCCTAGATTAGAGCAGCGCGGTGCTTGTAGTTCAAAATCCATGGATACACCAATCCCCTAGATCGGAGTAGCGCGGAGCTTGTAATACGTCACAGGCCGAGCGCCAGAGCAGTGACGCATCAAGAAATACAAGGTGGGGGAGTATTCTTCTTGTAGGGGTTGCTCAATGAAGCCTTTCTGGCTGCTACAGACTGACATTGGGTTGTTGTTGCTGTTGATTATAGAGTCCAAGGTAGACTTGTTGTTGCTACTCCCGTTGTCAGCGCAAAACAAAGCGGATGCCAGAGCAATAATACACAGTTTCCTACACCGGAGCAGGCATTGCTTGTTGTTGTTGTTGTTGTTGCGTTGGTAGATGACCGAGTCCGAGACCAAAGATCTTGAGCTCTCTTCATCAAATCCTAATTTTCAAGCAGAGGCGAACCTATGATAAAGCTGCTGTGGGTCTAGTATAATACTACTAGTAAAGGTATAGCCCTGCTGTACTCTTACTATGTAACACAAATTAAATTTGTGTACAAGAAAAACTAACCCACGCAGCAAGGGCATAATGTGGTAAACCTAGGCTTTCAATGTAGACTTCCTGGCTGCTACAGATTGTCGTTGGGTTGTTGTTGCTGTTGCGTCCGTAGATGTTGCTGTTGCGTTGGTCATGACCGAGTTCGAGGAGCTGCTGGGGCTGGAGCAGAAGACCGAGCCGGGGGAGCAGCCTATCTCTTCTGGTACGGAATAGTTTGTACCATGGTGGCTGGAAAGGGACTATTCCCATGGTCAAAAGCAAAAAGAAGAAGAATGCCGTGAGATAGGAACAAACAAATGACTGTTGTCGACGACCACCACCACAATGACTGTTGACGACGGGGATGACGACAACCAAATCGAACCAAAACAGCCTAAACATCTCCCCTCCCCCCAACAAACAAAGGACAGACAGTCACTTACAGTGCTTTTTGTTGTTCAAAAAGAAGAACCGGCATCGTGAGTGATAGGAATGAAGAAATGACTGTTGACGCTGCCTCTGCCTCCGCCGCCGCTGCCGCCAAATCAAATTGAAACACCATCTCCCCCTCCCAACAAACAAAGGACCGGCAATGACTTACAGTGTGATTGAATGGGTTTTGAAGTCATTTTTATCTCTGGAGGAGTATAAGTAACTTTTCAAGTGTAGAATGGAAATAACTGCCGTAGAATGTACGTAAGTACTGTAGGTGTATTTTTGACCGACAACAATTGTTGTTGTAATAGGATATGAAGCAGCGAAAAGGGTCTATTCCCATGGCCAGGGGGACAGGAGGGGGATTTGCAAGATCCAGGCGGCTTGTGTCTTGAATGCTCCTGGGTCTTGGCATGCTAGTTCTCAAGCTGACTATGGGCTGGTCTCTGTAGCCTAAGTTTCTGTCTGGAGCAACATTGGTAGTAGTGTTCTTGAGTTTAAGTACTAATTGATTTCTTTATTTTAACTAACTAACTAACTAACTAACTAACCAATCTAACGATTCGATTCGATTTGATTTGATTCGATTTGATTTGATTTGATTTGATTTGATTCGATTTGATTTGATTTGATTCGATTCAATTCGATTCAATTCAATTCAATTCAATTCAATTCGATTCGATTCAATTCAATTCAATTCAATTCAATTCAATTCAATTCAATTCAATTCGATTCGATTCGATTCAATTCGATTCGATTCATCTTGTCGATTCGATTCGTCTTCACTAATCCATTCACTAATTGACTCCTACTAACAAATCATCGTCACTGCTACTGTCACTGTCACTGTCTTCATCATTGCTGCTGTAGTCCCGATGCTGCTGGAGACTGTTCATTTTTTTTAAGCTTCCCCCCTTCAGCAGCATTAGTAGCTTGGGGAGTAGTAACCTGTGGAGTAATAGGAGATGTAGTACGACCAATGCCACAGCCGGCGCCACAACCGGCACCTGCGCCACCGGCGCCACTAGGGCTGCCGCCACTAGTAAGTTGAGCAAGGAGTGCCTGCAACAACACATTCCTCTCTTCATCTGCCCTGTCCTGTCTTCTCTATGCATCACTCATTTGCTTCTGCTGAAGCTTCAATACTTCAGCAATCATCATCTTGAATTCATTGTCTCCTTTGCGATTGTACTGTCTCTTCTTCTTGCTACTACTAATGGTACTGGCGGGAGTAAGCTCAGTAACTTCTTTTAACTGGGTACCTTCTCCGGTTTGTGTTGGTTGAGTTTCTTGTCCAAGTAGAAGTGGTACCGGTTGAGTTGCAATAACAGCAGGAGGACTAGGAGTAAACTCTTCTCTTTCAATCTCATACCTATCTTCTCCACCTGTTATTTCTGATTTAACGCCTATCAGTTGGATGAGTTCTTTTGCCTCACTAATGTCCCATCACATGTTTGGATTGCCGGTAAGGGCTTTCTTCTGGTACAATCGATGGAATTTGTTGCGAATGGAAAGAACATCCCTTCCAGGATATTTTTGAGCATGTAGGGCTCTGACATCATCCCAGTCGTCTATTGAAACTGGCATAACAGCTCTAATGGCAGCAAACATGCTCTCCAATTTTTCTTTTTCTTTGAATGGAAGAGTCGATTCATCATTTGATGAACAATTGTCCTCCTCTATGAGTGACATATCATCCTCTACTACTGACGAATCGTCTACTAATCTAGCAAGCGCGACAAGAGCAGCAACAGTAGTGGTGTAGGAGGGCATTGGTGCCCTGTCTAATGTGCTCGAGAGACGACAAGTCGTACTGTTGCTGTTTCTTTCCGGACTTTCTTTCTTTCCGGACTGTTTGCAATTTTTCAGCTTGCCAAAATTAGCGATGATCACAAAAAAAAGGATGCAAGCGTGCCTGGCAAAAG
Organism: Pseudo-nitzschia multiseries; assembly: GCA_037355745.1. NCBI lineage: Eukaryota > Bacillariophyta > Bacillariophyceae > Bacillariales > Bacillariaceae > Pseudo-nitzschia > Pseudo-nitzschia multiseries. The sequence goes on along the minus strand of CM074784.1, from coordinate 16,445,911 downwards.
AGGTGCAAGAGGTGCACACATGATTGATTCGTGCGTTGGGGACTCCCCTCAACAAAATCCTCGTGATTAAACGAACAAAGACATCTCAGTGGTATTGGTGTGGTGCCTTTCATAGTATGGACTTGAAGAAGGCCTGTCACGCCTTGCAAAAGTGATTTTACCGGTTCAAAGGGTTCCGCCTGTCATTTTAATTTCTGCACACACATGAGAGCTGAGACACTAAAGTTTTGCAAGGGCATAGTGGTTAGAAATAATGGGAATGTTCTTGTGCTCTCCTTTGTGTTCCAAATAAAGCCAATTTTGTGCTCGTGGTGGTGTGTGCAATTTTCATGGTTGTCAGGCTGTGGAAACGAAAACGACTTTTAATTCAGTTAGGTTGTCTATTGGGTGATTCCCGAAATACTTTTTTGTAACGTACATAAACTTCTGTTTTTAGTATTTCGGGAATGAAAATTTTGTACATACTTTTTTTGGCAGGAAAGTGCATAAATCTCATTTTGGAATGTGGAATCTCATTTTCTCTCATTTTGGAATATATGTGGAATTCTTCGAAAGGCACACGAAACATGTGGAAGTATAAACGAGTAGGCGCGAAAGAACATGTGGATTCAGTCACGAATTCCGGTATAAAAAGTGTAACGGTTACAAATCATAGTCGACGTGAGCTCACGTCGACTATGATTTGTAACATTACGACTGGTTAAGTAGAAAATTTCGTGTTTATGTAGTACATAAAAGTATTTCGGGAATCACCCATTGTCTCATTTTTTAATTGAATGTGATTGGATAATGAAATATTCGCTGAATTCTTTTTTGCACATAATTTTAAAACTCTGCGTGTTCTATTTTTAGTTGAGAATTGAATCTCAACAAATCCTTATTTCAAAATAGAAGGCGCAGAGTTTTTAAATTATGCGAATTTTAACTACTATTCTGATTGATTAATAAATTCTTTTTTTTTTTTTTTTTTTTTTTTGTTCGTGTTCGTGTTTTTGTGTTTGAACAACGCACAGACACTTCAGTCCTGTGTCACTGACACACTACTTCAGTCCAGTCACAAATCATTGACGCACTCCTTCAGTCACGAGTCACTGACACACTCCTCCAATCCAGTCATGCGTCATTGACACATTCCCTCAGTCATGAGTCAATGACATCGTTCCCGATCATCTGTCATTGTTCAATCGTATTCCAACATCAAATAGAAAATTCTCCTTGAAGTCTCATCTGAATTCCGATTATCAAAGAGCACAGTTCTTTTCCAATCGTATCACTGAACTAGCTGGGAAGCTTCTCAAACTATCTCGAAGTCATAGTAGACACTAAAACTCAATAGCACACAATTTCATACACAGTGTAGCTCATATTGAATTCAATCGCAATATCGCTTTGAAATTTTTTTTATCGATAAAAATATCTAAGAACAAAACAGTCATTCAAGAATCCACGTATGATCAACAGGACGTTCAAACTGTCTGCGACAACTGCACACACTTGACACCCAATCAACGAGAACAACTACATTCAGTACTATGCAAATACCAAACTATCTTCGACGGAACCCTAAAACACTACCCTGACGAAGAAATCCATCTCGACATTGATCCAACGGTGAAGCCCAATCGTTCTCGCGCGTACCCCATACCCCACAAACAATTACCCCTCTTCAAGAAAGAACTCAAGCGACTTGTAAACATTGGCGTTCTTTCTCGCCAAGGTCGCTTCAATTGGATCTCCCCAACATTCATCATTCCCAAGAAAGACGGAAAAATTCAATGGGTCTCCGGCTTTCGCGCTCTCAACACAGCCATCAAGCGCAAAGTTTATCCAATTCCCTGTATTCAAGACATTTTATCCCGCCGCTCCAGATACAAATACCTCACCAAAATGGACATTTCGATGCAATACTACACCTTTGTCCTAGACGACGAAAGCAAAGATTTAACAACCCTCACAACTACATTTGGCCTCTACAAGTACAATTGCTTACCAATGGGAGTTTCTCAATCCCCAGAAATAGCACAAGAAATCATGGAACGTGTACTACACGACATTCCAAACCTTGAAATTTACATCGATGACATCGCATGCTTCAGCAACACATTCGAAGATCATCTACAACTCATTGATACCGTACTCACCCATTTACAGGACAAAGGCTTTGCAATCAATCCACTTAAATGCAAATGGATCATCCAAGAAACAGATTTTCTCAGACACCGGCTCACGCCCAACGGAATCAAGCCATACATCAAGAAAATCAAGGCAATCTTAGCAATGCTCCCACCCAAAAATCTTAAACAACTTCAAGCCTTCCTCAGTCTCGTCACATACTATCGCGACATGTGGCCACGCCGTTCTCACATACTAGCCCCACTCACCGACCTCTTGAAAACTCCTTGCACATTCCAATGGAACGACACTTGTCAAAAAGCATTTGAAGAGATCAAATCTATTGTCGCAGTTGAAACAATGCTCGCGTACCCAGATCACAACATACCATTTCACATCTACACCGATGCATCTGACTTCCAACTAGGCGCAGTCATCAAGCAGAACAACATTCCCGTTGCATACTTCATGCGCAAGCTCAACCAAGCACAAGCCAACTACACCACCATCGAAAAGGAACTGCTTTCCATTGTCAAAACATTCAAGGAATACCGCCCTATGCTTCTTGGTGCACTCATTCACCTCTACACTGGCCACAAAAATCTAACCGACAAGCTCTCCACGTACAACACCCAACAAGTTCTACGATGGAAACTAATCTTAGAAGAATACAACCCCATTTACCATTACATCAAAGGCCCAGAAAACACAGTCGCCGACTCCCTCAGCCGAACCCCGACAACTCTCACCTCCTATTTCACAACTACCAATTTTGACGATGATGTCTCGAACAACGACTCATTTTCATTCAAAAACATGGCCGAGAGCCTAATGGCGCTGCCATCATGCGCTGCATCAACTGATTGTCATCCTGTCGAAGACAGCTATCTGATTCACCCCCGTTTTGATCCAAAAGGCAGATTGCCATTCCACTTTACAACCATTCACCAATATCAATCAAATGACCCAAAAGTTCTCACCCTACCACAAAAAGACCCTAGACGATTTTTCAAACAAAAACTAGACAACGTCGATATTGTTTGCCAATACGACGAACTAACACCTAACTCCCAGTGGAAAATTGTCATCCCTAACGACATGCTCGCTCCTCTTGTCAAATGGTACCACGAAATAACCGTTCACTCCACAGGCATGGACAGACTTGAAGCCATTCTCCTCCGTCACTTCCATCATCCCGACCTTCGCGCCGTATGTCGTAACGTCATATCCAACTGTCTCATCTGCCCCCTTGTACGCACAGGAACCCGACAAGCCGGTCAACTTGCACCACGCACAGCTCCCATAACTCCCTGGTCCAACGTCCACGTCGACTGCATTGGCCCATGGAACGTCAAAATCAACAAAATCAACCTCAAATTTGATGCGCTCACATGCATCGACCCAGTTACCAACCTCCTAGAAATCATTTGCATCCCAGAAGCCAAGACAGCCGAAAACATCAGACGCCTCTTTGAAAACTGCTAGCTATCCCGTTGCCCTCGCCCCTTACGCATCGTACACGATCACGGTCCCGAATTCAACGGACACGACTTCCAATTTCCCCTAGACTATGCAGGCATAAAACCAATCAACATTTCCCCACACACACACACCGCCAACGGAATCATGGAATCCACACACAAGACCATCGGTCAAATCATACGCACCATGATCAACCTGAAACCCCCCAAAACAAAAATAGAAGCCAATAACCTTGTCGACAAAACAATATCAACAGCAATGCACACACTCTAATGCAATCCAGTTTCAACACTCGAAAACTTCTCTCCCGGTGCCCTCGTCTTCAACCGTGATATGCTTCTCAATATTCCACTCCACGCCGGCCTCATTACTTTAACCAAACATTGCCAAGCTCAAATTGACAACCAACTCCTTTGCGCCAACTGCAAATGCACAAAACACAAATGCATCGTAGGTCAAGGCGTTTTTGTCACCATACACAATCGCAACAAACTCGATCTTGTTCGCGAAGGCCCCTACCCGATCTTACAGGTACACACAAACAACACAGTCACTATACGCCGCGGACAGACGCATGAACGCATCAGCATCCGCCACCTTACCCCAGCCAAACCATCATAAATTTTCATAGTAAGGGAGAATGAACAACGCACAGACACTTCAGTCCTGTGTCACTGACACACTACTTCAGTCCAGTCACAAATCATTGACGCACTCCTTCAGTCACGAGTCATTGACACGCTCCTCCAATCCAGTCATGCGTCATTGACACATTCCCTCAGTCATGAGTCAATGACATCGTTCCCGATCATCTGTCATTGTTCAATCGTATTCCAACATCAAATAGAAAATTCTCCTTGAAGTCTCATCTGAATTCCGATTATCAAAGAACACAGTTCTTTTCCAATCGTATCACATGAACTAGCTGGGAAGCTTCTCAAACTATCTCGAAGTCATAGTAGACACTAAAACTCAATAGCACACAATTTCATACACAGCGTAGTTCATTTGTAACACCGATGATAGAGGTGCCTGTTGCTTCCTGTGTTCATTGTTTCGTGTTCATCTTGCTTACTACGGAGTACATGATAGTATGGTACTTTTAGTTAACAAATACTCCGTACGAAGTATAAATCAACAAGCACAATTAATAGAGCTTAATCCCGCAGACAGGAAAATTCCTGAAGACAGATTCCCGCAGAAAAATCCAGATTCCGCAAATCCATTTTCGTTTCCTGGAGAGAATATTGGACTTGCGGGAAAGTTGGGACAGATTCCTGCAAACTCCGCAGGAATCTTTTTCCGTCTGTGGGAAACGCACCTATTTCCTGCAGCCTCCACACGGTGAGTGTACAATTAAAAATACCACAATAAATACCCAGTACAAAAACCATGTACAAGTCTACGGGTAATAAACATTTGTGTGCTTGGTACACTGAAGTCTCTTCAAAAAAAGAACAAGTGAAAAATACCCTGAAAAAACACCAAAAAACTCACTCATAAGACAATTTTTTTGATGGGAAGTCTGATAATCAAAATCACCAATGTCATTGATTTCAATTTATCACTAATGTCATTAATTTCCATTTTCGCGACCCTGCAACGACCCTTCTGTTTCTCCTTCAATAGAACAGACCATGAAGGTTCGCCACTGTACAAATAGTACAAAATGACACCAACTCAAGTATCTACATGTGACTCTACTTCGATTTCAATGGGGAAGGGTATTCGGACGGCAATTCTACAGTGAATAACACACAAAGATACCAAAAACGAGCTTATGACAGCCCTTCGCCAACCCATCTGTTTCCCCTAGAATAGAAGGGAGGATGAGGGTTCACATATACAGATACTACCAAATTTGAACACCAGCATGTTACTCTACTGATTGTCTGACCGGGAATGGCAATCGACAAGAGGGATTCAAGTATATGAAGATACGGAGAAACCCACACCATTATTTCAATTTTGACGACCATTCTGTTTCTCCTTCAATAGAACAGACCATGAAGGTTTGCCACTGTACAAATGGTACAAAATGATATCAACTCAAATACATACACGTTACTATACTTTGTTTTTGGCCGGGAGGGGCATTCAAACCGCAATTTTACTGCAAATAACACGAGTAACAAAGATATGAAAAAATCGAGCCAATGACCACCCTCCACCAACCCATCTCTTTCCCCTCCACTAGAAGGGAGGATGAAGGTATACATGTACAGATAAAACCATATTCGAATGCCAGCATGATATTCTACTAATTTTTTGACTGGGAATGGCAATTGGATGGATATTGGAGGGCAAACAACCAAACTATGAAGATAGGAAAAAACCGGCACCATTTTGATTTTGACAACCATTCTGTTTTTCCTTCGATAGAACAACACCACTGTACAAATAGTACAAGAAAATGATACCAACTCAAATATCTACATGTTACTCTACTTCATTTTTGATTGGGAAGGGTATTCAAATGAGAAAACGAAGATACAAAAAAATGAGCATACAACAACGATGCACCCTACTCTGACCCATCTCTTTCCCCTTGGATGGAGGAGAGAATGGAGGCAGACATGAACAAACCCTACCAGGTTCGGACACCGGCATGTTACTCTAACATTATTTTGACTTAGAATGGCAATCCAATGGCAATCGAACGAAGGTCACGATAAAAAAATGTTACAATTGAACGTTAGGATTGAACGTTGCCATCAAGGCAGACACGACACCATAGTAGACTAAATTTAAATACAGCACCAAAATATTATACAGCACACTATTAGCTTACTCAGAGTGGACCGATTTAGCAGCAATAATAGGGGGGATTGGCACTTATTTGTGTCGCGTTTTGAAAAAGTGAGCAAAAAACTATGTCATGAAACAAGCACCTCCAGGGACATTTCTAAGAAAGAAGAAGAGTGAAGAACAACAATGTGAACAATCTTCACTCTGGCCTTTGTTGCACTCTTTCATCTTTGAAAGAAACCTGTAACCTAACGGATGGTATCGAGTGGTCTAATTTGCCTTGGAACAATAAGAAATGGTTTGTTTGAGTGAAATTTGTGGTCGCGTATTTCATAGGCGATACTCCCCAGCACTACCAGCTTTGTGGACATTATCAAACGGCCAATACAAAGATGATCTGCAGGCATTGCAATTGTCCAAGAGCACTTGGTAACAACTCTCTTGTGAATGTTCTGAAGATTCCTGTTTCAATTAAAAGCGGGAACATACAGGTGTCGAGTCACAAAAATGGGGAAGAGTATCAATCTGTTCGGTGATGGAAGATATCTGATTTTACTTCCCTGACTGTGGAGGAAGGAGTGAATGTTGAACAGTATTTCAAGAATGTCTCCCATCACCGTATTCATAACAGTAACACGTTTTATGATCTTGATTTTGGAGAAAACCCACATAATATACATCTAGCATCACCAGGAGAGAGACTCCATATGCACCAGCTTGGTTACGCAAAACGAGCCGCAGAGACTCTCTCTGCGGAATTTTTAGGTAATAACATGCGGCTACTACGTGACATGGACTGTATAGCAAGCTACTATGGTGGTGCTGTTCAGAAGCAATCCGATCGTGATTTTCAGCGAACCAATTTTTCTGAGTCAATACATACAGCAAAGAAGGAGGAGAACCAGTACATTGGCATGCTTTATATTCAGATGCTTGCACATTTGTCTGCTGAAGGGCGTCAATTGTTGTTGTTTGTAAGAACAACAACAAATCTTGAGAACAGGAGCCGAAAGTGTGAGGAAGAAATTGACAGATGTATCTACGCCCTTGAGTTGTTGCTGGGTATGGAAGAGTTCCTGAAATATGCTGGAACATTCAATGAGGTTTTCAAAGAAGACAACAAGGGTGTTTTAAATCTTGACAAGATGGTTGTTCATGTCATTAACTGTATAAATAACTACCTACAACAAAGTAAGGGAGAGGGTAACAATCTGGTGAAGAATCACATGTATTTTCATTCATCACAGTACATGAGATTATTTGGTCCTTCAACGGGATGGGACTCTACAGCCAGTGAGAGCAACCATGAAAGTGAAGTGAAGGCTCCTGCAAAGAGAACCCAACAAACCAAACCCACGCCAATCAAACAAACCTGCAAGCAAATAATGGAATACCCCACTATTGATTGACTTGACCATGAATTTGATCTGTTTCATCACAAATCTTTTACAGGAGTAAGTCATCCTACAGAGGGCAGCCGGTCAGCCGGGTCTAAGTTTTCGATTTCAGTTAGGAATGGTTTGTCTTACATGAAGTGGGACAAAAAGAAAACGCAAGTGTGCCATGGTTTCCATCTGATGTTCTCAAATTTTGTTGTGACGTGGTTCTTCCGGCTGCAGGGACCAACACGCTTCATGGATCCACGGAGCACAAGAGGTATGACGATTATTGTCATATGGGGTTACTTTTTTGCACTCATCCATCATTTAAGTCTGATTCTGGACAATTGTCCAACATATGGTACGACTGGGCAAATTTTCAACTAGACCTCCTGGACAGACGTGGTCTGTAAGTTTATCCATGTCAGATTCTGTGCCTGCTTCATCTTGAAGGCCCTTTCCCCCCTGGAAGTTCTGTCAGCGGGTTTGAATTAGTACACGATGGCTACTACGCCATTGCTTGTTGCTTTCTTTCTGTTGACCCAATCTCGAGCAAGAGGGCTCAAGGGAGAAGAGACCACCACGCATTGGTGAAACAAGGTGTGTTGCGCAACAAATTATATTTGTTTGAGTGCAATGCGATTGAGTCTCAAGTTGCCGTGGTCCACAACCTCAGTAGGAAAGATCACTTCTTTGTCCTTGGAAATAGGGAACATTGGTTGTTTCATTTCCGCGACACAATGGCTGGTTTAGAAACCAAAAAAATGGAATCGATAGTGAAAGCCCGGAAAATCAGTAATGATTTGTAATCCTTCTTTCAGCAGTGGTGCAGGTAAGTGACGGTGCGGATTCCATTTTAGAATTCTTCGATCGCAAGTTCGTACACAACTTTATGTATTGGTGCAACTCCAACGCTGTTTATTTCAACATGGTCAATTGTCGTTTCATTTTTGTTTAATCCCCAAACGGTGTATGAGAATAAATAAGCAAATTGTTTGGAACGCCGTTGTAGGGTTAAGTGTCTTGAAAGGGTGTTTACAATTTAATTCCCTAAATGTCTGCAACAGCATTGCAGATTGAATTCCCTTGAGTGGAAAATAAGCACAATGTGTGTAACGCTGTTGCAGGGTTAAGTGTCTGGAACGCCGTTGCACATTGAAATCTGTAGAACCAAGAATAGGCACAATGTCTGGAATGCTGTTGCAGGGTTAAGTGTTTTCAACGGTAAGGCGCATTGATGTGCCTGGAACAGAAAATAAGCATGATATATGGAACGGCGTTGCAGTGTTAGTAAGTGTCTGGAACGGTGTTGGAGATAACAATTCTCTGTAAGGGAAAATCCACACAAGGTCTGGAACGGCGTTTCAGAGTTAAGTTTCTGGAACGGCGTTTCAGATTGAGTTGTCTGGAACAGCAATGATGACTTCTTCATTTGTAACAAACGTATTTCACAGTAGTTAGTTTTTATATTTACGTTTTAACGAGGACAGGAACGTGTACGTATTCCTAAGTAGGGATAAGTTTCGCCATAAAGCTTATTAGTACTATTTCACACGTCCCCATGTGCCACACGGAACAGGATAGCTGTTGTACTCCTCCAAATCTTCCGGTGATTTCCAACGTTTTTTGTAAAGATGTAGCCAGTGCACAATGTTTCTCTTGTTTCTGTCTTCTTCCTCCCTTTTCTCTTTGTTTGCTAACTGTTTTAGTTTTAGTTTTTTCGTCTTGGACTGTTTTGTCGCTTTGTTTATGAATGAATTCCAATTGTCTTTAATCTTGTTTTTCTCCGTTTCTTTTTTTTGTTCCTTTACGTCATCTGTTTCTTCTATGTACGTTCTATGGTACTTTTGTTCAATGATTGCCTCTTCAGTTGTTGTGCGCCACTTGTTGAACCAAAGGCTTGTCAGACAGGGACGATTACCCGGTTTAAAATGTATGCATTCCTTTATGTGTTTTCTGGCTTCCGGCATCAGATTACACCATTGCTTTGGTGGGAAAGTATGACCATCCAGTTTGAGCCTCTCTTGATCTCTGGATTGTACTTCTCGTCTAATACCCACATTGTTGTAGCACTGTATCTCCTCCATTCCTTTCAATGCAGGATAACCGCATAAAATGTATGCCATAATGATACCCATAGCCCACACGTGGTCAATGCCATCAGTGTTGCCTTCCTCAGAGAAAGGAAATACTACCTCCATTACGTACTTTAAGCATTGTTCCCAAATTTCCAAACCTTCTTCTTCATTGAAATGCCCTTTTTGGCTGATGATTCTTGCTCTCACATCGTCAATCTTGTTGCATCCATCCACAAGGATTGTGAGTACCAAGTGGCCATTTTGGGCACACAGCGCATCGAACCCAGTTTCAAAATGATATAACAATGGGTTCCACTCATCATTTTCGTCACCGTGATTGAGCTCATTACTTCTTTCACAGTACTCCGCAGAATCCAAACAAAACCTCGGCCTCAAAACCTTCCTCTTGTGCGCTAATTGGTGTGTTTTGTTCTCCATTTACCTCTTAGTTCTAAGATCGTCCGACGTTTGGCAAATACTCTGGTATTTTACAATTGCTTGTGGTAATCTGTTTACGGCTCATGATTACCGTGGAGCAGGCGTACGCTGCTGACTTTTGGCCTGTGTATTTCTAACATGGATTGCACGTACACATCAGCATCTCCACTGGACACAGCAACTTTTTCATACAAAAGTAGACTAACTATAAATAATGGAACGTTTGATGCTCAGTACAATTGGTTGATATTGATGACACCGTGTGCGTTGGATCAAGTCCCCCAACAAGAGTGGAATTAACCATCAAGAACCAAACATTCTGGTGTCCTCCACACGGCACATTTTGTTCAGAGGTACACACGCACAAATTTGTTTTTGTCATCCTGCCCTATTCATACTATCCAGGATCCTTCTTGATGAATAAAAAACAATTACACATAAACCACTATCAGTGATTTTATTTGCTCGTATTATGTATGGGGTAGACTATGAAACAAACTGGACAAGTGACAAGCTGATACTTTAGACAGTATGAATTTTGGAATCATTTTTGTCCCCCTAGACCAAAATAGTGGGTCCTAGTCAGTTTTTGGGTGCAAATGTCTGACATTGGCTGCAATTTCATCATCAATATTGTTCATACTATGGATGGGGTAGACTATGAAACAAAATGGACAAGTGACAAGCTGATACTTTAGACAGTATGAATTTTGGAATACTTTTTGTCCCTTTACATCATGCATGTACCAAAATAGTGAGCCCTAGTCAGTTTTTGAGTGCAAATGTGTGTCATTGGCTGCAATTTCATCATCAATAGTGCTCATACTATGGATGGGGTTGACTTTATTGTTCCATGATAATGCACCCTGTTCTTGTGCATCATAATACAAACAGATTGGACAGTACTACTACTAATACTAGTAGCTAGAAGAATCTGAGAACATTAAAGTAAAGGTTGGACAGCAGTACTACAAGTAATAGTAGAATAACATGAAAACATTAAAGTTATACATTGTAGTAGTCTAGTAAATATGACTTACTATGATTCTTTGTTACGTCAACAACCATTTGTTGGTTAATGTATACCCAATGGGGAGAAGAAGAAGCACTAGTGACATAGTACTACTATGATCACTTCTTTGCCGTTTTGCCACTCTTCATTGTGTTCTATGGTGGTGCGTGGTCACGACTATGCATGTCTACTCAATAGAGCATTATTTCATTATTTCAACACCTCAGACAACTTGGTGTACTGCGGTGTATTTGACCCGACACGGTCGTAAGGTAACCAGGTTGCGCGTTTCACTTTTGTACCATCCGGTAGTTTCTTGTACACCATGTATCCAGGATAAAGAGGATAAGGGTCCTTCCTCTTTGATGCATAACTCTTTACTATACCAGTTCCAGGTGGTGGAATACCCGTGATTGTAACCTCACTACCAATTGCAAATTTAGGATACAAGATCACGGGATCAGGTTCTGCAAACAACACCTTCACGCTACTGGAGAGCTTTTGTGTTACTTCATTGTTGGATAGGGGACAAGGAACTTGCAGAAGGTATCCAAGATCTTGAACATGGGCAAGGTTCGGAGAAACCTTCCTCTCTTTGTACTTGACCTCTCCATTTGATTTGTCTGATGCCGGCTTCCTACATTTGGTACCTTGGTAAAGGAACGACTTCTTCTTTGCCTTTAACTTCATGGATGGGTTCTCTTGGACTGCCTTGGGGACGGCGGGCTGTTGGTAATCCTTTCCTTTGTCCTCTCCTTCTTGATGTTCAACTTCAACAATTCTGGAGTCCGAGTCTATTGTTGATTTCTCTTCCCAAGGAAATTGAAATAATGATACCACTCTGTTGAGCCCTTTGTTAGTGAACACTAGCCATCTGACGGAATATGCGCCGTTTTCTTCGATGAAGGACTCAAAGTTTTTCACATGCTTCTTGAGCAAGTCCCACTTTGCAATGTTGGTTGCATTGTAACGTTGACTCCTGGGTACCTTGATTTTTTTGAATAGTTGGATCAAGGAGTCACCATCGGATTGTAAAGTCTTTTCATCCTCACCTGACACAAAGCTTACTTCCAAGTTTGCTTCCAACACATATTTTTTGTTCTGAAAAACCGCACACAGAAGCTCCTTCATCAACAGAACGAACAATAGCCTCCCACCAGTAGATAATTGTAAGTTGTGAGAAATCACAGAGACCTCTCAAAACACTTACAACCTTTGAGTAGTATTTCCGGCCGCGTGATAAAAATATCACGGAATATGAATCTCGTATGTTCCCAGAACAATCAGTTGTCCAGCGTGTACATGCAGTTCTCATCAAAATTAACGAACTTTGTGACGCATAAGCTGTAGTCCTCTTTCGCAATGGGGTAAGTATGTCGACACTCTTCACCTCTTAGAAGCTCAGGTGGAGTTCATTCTTCAAATTGAATGGATCAAGCACCATCGTTGAATAACCGATCTTTGCGGTTAGGTTTGCCAGGATTGGAGTTGGACAACAATGATGGGCGCTCTGCTTTCAGATATTCATCCAAATTCCCGTGTGCCTCGTCAATGTCAACAGATGTTTTTTCTTCCTTGTCCAGTACTGCCTTCATTATTGCTTTCAAAACCATAATCCTAGTAACTGGGACATCTCCACGCAACAACCGAGATGTTAGAACATTGTTGAGCAATTCCTCGCAAACAAGATCCACCTGTTCAAGTTGGTCATGCGTGGAAACACATTGTCAACCCAGGACAAACTCAGAAGGTAATGTTGCAACAATGTCTTCACGTGTTGTTTGTCTTCCAGAACAAAATCGTCAACAAGTATGTCCCATTCCTCCGACAACTTTGCAGTACAAAGAGTCACCACATTTTTTGCAAAGTCAACCCCTACTCTGTAACACTTGTTCAGAGTTTTCCAGTGCTCCATAATCTTGCAAAAGTGAAGAGAAAATAACAGTTTAAACTGAATTTTCCCCACCAAATTGTCAACTCCTGGTATTTTGTACTGTCCAACCAAAAACAAAGACTGATAGAGATTGGGCAATAGTTCCTTGTACAAATTGTCATCAACGAATGACTCATAGGCAAAGTGGTCCAGGCTGACTTCTTGAAAAATTTGTGCCTTCTCTTGTTGGAAGCGTACCCACAAATAAATGAGGACCTTTTGAAACGCAAGAGGTGCTGCTGTCTTTGACACATCGGATGGCCAATCCAACTTGAGGTATTTTTGGGAATTGGTTGAGGGGACTAACTCGACTGCTGGTGCACCTTCTCTTGTCGGTAAACACACAACTTCCTGTGGGAATTGGACACAATGTACGTACCACCATAGTAGGCTTAAATACACTTTCATGTATTTCAGTATGGTGTCATAGTTAACAACATTCTTTGACCAAACAGCATGCGATATGCCTTCCGCTACTTTTTCTTGTCCTTCAACCTGGGTGTACTCTGTTATACCTGCTGTACTAGTATCATTGATTTTGAAAACGGAGTTGAGCGCTGACTGGAAGGCGTTCCATTTATCTTTCATCTCATAGTCCTTGAAACAAGTTGTCAGCTCCTTTGGATCCAAGATGCAGACCTTCTTTATCAACTGTGAACTTGAGTCATGTAGGAAAAGATTTACCATCATGTCAACAACCCTTGGTATAGGACCCAATGGTGGCTTGTCACCCATTGCTGTCTCACTGAAGTCAGGACCGGTTCCAGAAGAAAAGAGTTTCGTGACAATGAAAACCTTATTCATGAGCTGGCTGAAGACTGATGCGATGTCCTGACTGGCGGCAGTGATGAGTTTGTCAGTCAAAATATTCTCAGAGAATCCGTTAGGACCCTGTTGCTTCAGACAAACTTTGACACGTCTTTTCATTGCATCTGTGTGAACCTTGTATTGGGAGTCATCCTCAAACAATTGCAATGATAAAGTACCACCGCCATCATTGCCCAAACACGGCGGAGGTTGTGCACCTGTGACTCCTTGATCTGGTGTTGGGGGAACGACTGATGGTGTTTGACGACCATCACATCTTTTTTTTTAGCCTTGTTTTGGATTTCATCTTCTTCCGTTGATTGACTGCACCCCCTGGACTGACCAGAGGAGGTTTTAGATGATTTCAACTCAACGCTCCTGGTCTTGGTGGTGGAATAGTATTGGCTTCTGCATCTGTGGTTGCGGCTGCGGCTGCACCAGCGACTTCATCTGCTGGTGAATAAGACATACTTCTCGTCTTTGCCATTGTTTGACCGATAATTTTGAGAACAACAAAATAACATTGTGTCAAAGCAATCTAAGTTGCTACAATTTGATAACAATAACTCGTCACATAACAAATCAGATAACACAACCAAACATGACATAGCAAGACGTTCCAAAATGATGAAACAAAAAACATATTGAACAAAACTTCAAACCACAACACCTCTAACGACAAACAAACATCATGCAACAATGTACAAATATTTTGAGATTTTCTTATAACCTGCAACGCCGTTCCAAAAGAAAACTTCAAAACTGACCAAAACAAACCATAATGATATGAAACACCGATCCTCAATTTTGAGATACGATGCTCTATGTTGAGATTTTCCAAACACTTCTTCAACACCCAGTTACATTTATTTTGAGATTTCAAATTTAAACTTGGTTCAAACACAAAGCCTGCAACACCGTTCCGGTAATATAATTCTGAAACACTGTTCCATGATTGTTGACATGAATTGTACAAAAAAAGGCTTCGCCCCTCCAGCATAAGTCATTACTCTCATATCTACATTACTACTACTATCATAATACACCCGGACACACAAGATATTACAATGCTTGGGCTAAGACAACTATCAGTGGAACATACCATTCCTGGGGTGGGGTACACTATAATATTAGACAGCGCGCCAGGATTTTGGTTCGCGCTAGGATTTTCTGGAGACTGCATTCCAGATTGTCAGGGCACGCGCGGTAAAACGAGGGACAGGTGACAGTACAAAAAGCCTACACAAAACTCAAACAATACTACAAAAATAAGTAGTTATACTGAAATCCTCAGGATGCAGTAACTCAGGCATTAACAACTACTAAGAATTTTAGCACAGTACAAAAGTGTGAATGAAAAGTAAAATCAGAATACTCCAAAACAATTCAACTCCCATAAAACGAGCGCTCCAAATACATGAAACAAACAGTTGGTAAGTTCCTATTTCCAATTTAACAAAAAAATAATGGTGGAACACGTTTCCACACCGATGGTCCAGGGTACAACAATTGATACACAGAGATCAAACAGACCAGCAGCGAGCAGTGTATCAGGTAGTGAGACACAAAAACACGAATGATAGCACAACAGATAAAACCAATAGCACCAGTAACAGCAGCAGTGCAAATGAGGAACCGCAAGAGCGCACTGACAACAACATTAATAATTACATTAATGCGTAAGTCAAGGAAGAAACGTTCAGGCAAATGAAATTCCCGATAACGGATGAACAAGGTAGACGATACAAAAAGTCGATTGTTACCATGATTGTACAATTGAATCATCAAAACAAACTACTAGCGACATGGAACGTCCATGCGCCGAAGTGGAGTGAAATGTTCTGTAGAGCAATAACTACATGTAGGCACAACACCCAGACACTAGCGAGGAAAAAATTATAAAGGTAAGAAACGACAAGAACAACATTGTTCCCATTAGACACATTTTCAAATAACTAACCATGTATTGTTCAAACTTATGCATAGACAATAAAAGGAACAAACAGCCAGATACTGGATAGTTTCCTAGGAACAGTTCTAATCAAGGAAAATGAAAACATGACCTCGGAAAATAGGTACAAATTACACAAAGACTATCGACGAGAAAATGGAATTACAATATTTCTTCAAAAGAATCCTTGGAGCAGGGCCGCCTAAAGAGACGGACTTCAAAAAAAATCAGAAAGAAAAACAATCAGTAACATTTTCCCTTTGAGCGATGAAGCGTTTGCTCTGTTTTTCCTTTGCAACGACTACAAATTGTGGCTCAACACAACAAAGGGGACAAGGATAAGAAAGAAATTCACTGACAGTAAGTCAGGAATTAAGGAGGGGTGGAGTGAGGAGGGACAAGATCTTTACATATATGTCAAAGAGGAAATAGAAAAAAGAAGGCAGGAACAACAAACAAAAGCTTTAGAGAACAAACTAGTACTTCAAACATACCAACAACAAAGTGGGTACGATATGAAACAACATCAAAAGGAAGAAGCAAAAACGAACCAAACAAAACGGAAGCAAAAATATAACATGATGGACACTCTTGACAAGAACCACAAGGACTACAAATATTACCTCACGAACAGAGACAAATTCTAAAAGTAAATAACAGTAACAAAAATATAGTACAGCCAGCAGTTAGTACTTCATTGGAATCTAATGTGGGTAGCCGCAATAAATTTGTCTGCTGCTAAAATTGCATACCACAAACAAGATTATGGCAAATGCGGATAAAATACTTTCTTATTAGTACAAAAATATGTTTGTTGCCTTTTGGTACTATTTGACATACCTACTGTGAGTATTGTGAAGTGGGTGTAACAGAATACATTGCTGGTTATCAAGAAGCTCATATATTTGTTAAGAAATTGGTATCAACGCTACGGCAATATCAGTGTACATAGAGGATATTATTACCAAAGATGAGTTTCATGTGGAAAAACAAAAAACAATCAAATGGAGAATAAATATTATTGGGGTGAGCATGAAACGAAGTTGTACAATATCAAAATTGGGAAGCACCATGAGAATGGGGCAGCAACTATCCTTGCAAAAATAGTCCTCCTTCAAATTGTTGCATGCAAAAATACGTAGAGAATGTTTTGTGATGCGCGCAATAAAAGTTTTTGGAATTTTTTAAATACATCGCACAAATTTGACGCAACCATGAGCATCCTTGAAGTGACGAAGTACTAGGCATCGGTGCACCTGCCATCTGTCCCATATCACGAGAGATATAACCATGACTCAGGTGCTTGATCGTTTGTATTTAACAGTACAACAGGGCCATCCGACGGTTTTCATTATAGCCCGATTTTGGTAGCAACGTATGTACACCCACTTGGTTTTCAAAATATAATTGGAGCATTAAAGACGTAAACAGACGTTAACAGCCGTTAATTATTTTAATTATGTGTCTGACTATGTGCCGAAAAAAATTGAGATGCATAATTATGCATCTAAAAAACATTTAGACGCATAATTATGTGTCTTACTTAAGACATATGATTATGTGTCATGCATCTTAAGTAGCATGATTATGCGTCATGCGTCTTAAGTAAGACGCATAACTATGTGTCTTTGGTATGTTTTTAAACACAAGAAAGACGCATAATGTTGTTACTCTAAAAATTGGCCGGATAGGTATAACGAATTATTTAAATTTAAAGAGAAGTGAGCTCAAGGTGAGGCTCTTAGTTTTGCTATGTTATTCTTGTAGTTGACCGGTATCCCTGTGTTATTCGTGTTGTATGTAGGGATCTCTAAACCGATCATAGATCATGGGCAATTCGTCATAAGACAGAGAACACATGATGTGACGTAGATATCTTGATACTTGAAATCATTTTTATCTCTGGAGGAGTATAAGTAACTTTTTCAAGTGTAGAATGGATATAATTCCTGTAGAATGTACGTAAGTACAGTACGTGTATTTTTGACCGACAGCACACCCCTTGATTCAACACTTAGTGAAGGAGTGTTGAATTACAAGTCGGTTCTCCATCTTGGAGAACTCTAAAAACTTAAGTATGGTTGGATATTGAATCGGAAGATTGTAATCGTAGAATCGGAGTAGCATTGAAGGAGAGGTGCTTGAGTATGCAGTGGTCGCGAAACTGATGAGAAGGTTAATTGGAGTTGGTCTTAGAACCAGGTTGAATACCAATCAATCGTAGATCGTGGGATCGTAGAATCGATTGAGAAGCATCAAAGACAATTGATTGGGGATCGTGGAAGAGTTGTGATCGATTCAAAACAAATATGATTGATGGGCCCTGTATTGCGGGTAAGGCCAAGCATATGGAGGAATCAATTGTATCAATTGAACTGGAACAGAGGACTTAGAAGGGAAAGAGGATCTCGACAGATGTGAGTCATATCTTTGAAGATGAGATTGGACAATCATGTAGAGAGGGGCCGTATAGACAAAACGAATGTCTGTGGAGACGAGAGTGACGATGTCCAAGAAGTTGATTGTCTTGAGTACGGACTGAATTGAAGGAATCGATCATAGTAGAAACCGGGTGTAGTCTTAGGTTCAATTCAATCGTCGAATAGGATCAAACGAGCCGATTAGCGATGAGACGGAATGATTGAACTCAAGAGGAAGGATCGATTGAGCAATGCTTGAGATTATGGAGTCGAGGTTTGTGTGTATTGTGGAGAAGAAAAAATCAATGACAAAGGGACCGACCAGCTTAGAAATCAATTAGACATGCCGTAGAGTTAAACATTGACGGAGGGGACGTATGTTAAGATCTATCAATACTCGAGATAGTAGATATCGAATGTCGACAGAGTGAGAAGCGGCGATAAATAGAATATCGATTTGCATCCTTGAGTTCATTGATCTGGAACAACAGAAGACTTAGATCCTTGAGGAGATTGGAGAGGAGACGGATTGAATCGAATGTCATTGTCACAGTTGGTAGAAGTTGCAGATATTGGTGTCGATCTTAGGAAGGAGAATGGAGGATAAATCGTAGATTGCCACCAGAGCGGAGACACTGAAAGTCGTGGAATAGATTCACAGCGTAGAGGATAAAGGGAATGATTCTGGATCGAGGATGAAAAGAATCAATTTCATAATCAAAGCGATGACGATTGATTGATGGATGGTCGTATATCAGATCGTTGAACCAAATCGTAGGAGGCGTCGAGCGATCGGCATCAAAGACGATTGATTGATCATAGAGGAATTACCAACCATAATTGATAAGTGATGGATATGGACATATTGAACTATTGTATATCGATTAGACGTGGGGCCATAGAGACAAAAGGAATGTCTTTGAAGAGGAGAACGATGGATCAACTGTAGAATCACGAGGAGACGTGTCGTTGGAGAAGAGGAAGACGGACCAACGGTAAGCCATAGATGCCAAATCAAACGTCGACGGAGAGGAGATTGGCTCATAGCCGTAGATGCAGGATTGGTGGAAGGAACTGGAATTTGTATCCATGTGATGATCATCAAACCGAAGTTGATTGATTTGTCAAGGAAGTGATCGGTCTTGGATTGAAGCATAGATTGGAGAATCCGAATCAAATCATAGAAGCTTGATCGTAGATATCAAAGAGAAGAAGAGATCGCAGAATCAAATGTCGACGAAGGGGACAAATGCTGAGATCCATCAAAGTCAAACGTTTGAGAATTGCTCGCTTCAACGTTGATGGAGAGGGGCGACGGATCGATTGAACTGGAGTTGTTGATCATTGAGGATCTCAACGGAGGGGGATCAACGAGGAGAAGGGATTTCTTCACTCGTAATCGATCACTATCAGAGGGTATGATTGGAATGTCCCTGTACCGGAGCCATGTTCAATCTTGGTGGAATCCAAAACTGGAGAGAAGAAGAGATGTAAAGGAGATTGATAATCATTCAAAGATCGATGGTCAACTGAATTGATTAGAGACAAAGAATGGAGTCAACATCAACGTAGGAGAAATCAATGCGTGGAGTAGAAATGGTCAATCCGAGAAGAAGGGATCGACAGTCAACGAGGGGATCGACCATAGTACGAAATTCGAGCCGGAGACTTGGAAGTGAGATCTATCAGTATCGAGTCTTGGGATAGAATCAAATGTAGGGACGAAACGTTACGTATTGGATGACGTGAAGGGATTCATATCGTGTAAGATGAGATTGGAGTTTGAGAATTGATTGATAAGGGAATCGATTGACTTGTAGGGATGGTACGGAGCATCAATCGAACCAAATGGTTGAACAATGCTTGTTTGACTTGATACTTAGTCACGAGAATCGTTTTTAGCGCGTTAAGTAAGTTCCGTGAATTTGTCTGAACCGGCAACACACCCCTTGATTTGACACTTGGTAGAGGAGTGTTGAATTATCAGTCGGTTATTTGAGGTTGTTTTCAGTGGGATCCTTCTTGTGTGCGGGGAGCATAAGTAAATTGGTGGAGGCTTATGAGGAAAATGCTGGAAGTGAAACACGTTCAAATTAAGCGCCATGTAGGTATCCAATGCACACCCCTTGATTCACATTTATGGAATTGGATGCCAGGGTTCAATCGAATTCCATGGTTGTAAATTATAGAAAACCGTAGAATCGGATCAAATTGTAGAAATTGAGCAAGCATATCGGATAAACGGGAGGCGTAGGAGACCAAAGGAGATGACAAATGATCACGCTGGAGTGCCAGATGTAAGTAGGCAAAACAAAACGTAGAAACCAATGGATGGACCAAAGGAATGGTCCGAAGAAGGAACCAAAGAAAGGGCCAAAGAAACGGTTGTCGGAGAAACAATCGAGGGAGATTGGAAGGGAGATTGGTAGTTGCTCAGACGGCATCGTATGTGAATTGTAGAATGAAACCAAGTAGCGGTCAGGCAATAGTGTCATAAAACCAATTCATAGACAAGATATTAGCATGTAGGTGGTACAGCGTGATCTTGAGAGCATCGTGGTGTCGTGTGATGATTTGCGGTTTGGTGATTCGCGAAACTGGTTTTGGCAAGCGGTGGAACACCACAGATCGGTGTCGTTTGGTGATTCACGAAACTGGTTTTGGCAAGCGGTGGGACACCACAGATTGACTCTGAGGATTACATGTCCGTCGGAAGTTGGCTGGTGTCCCTGAGAGAGCTTTGACAGTATTGGAATCAACCATCTTGGTAGTATCAGAAGGAATGGCCTCGCAAGGGGAAGGAACGATTGCGTTAACAATGGAGCTAGAAGTGTACGTAGCGGGGATTAAGTCGGAAGGAGCAGGTGTATTAATGATGGAGTTGTTGGCTTGTGCAGGAACTTGGATAGGCGGTTCGATCGCGGATTCAATGGGCTTGACAGGAGGAATGCCCACACAGGAGGAAGGGACGGGAATAGGAATGGCATACACTTTGTCAAAGAGTTGTGCCTTCCAGGTTGGTGTGAACCTCCATGAGGTGATGATGAGTTTGATGGTGATGGATGGTTTGGATGAATAGGCGTTGTCTGTGTGGTGTGCAAGTGCGTCTTTTACCGCCTTTTCTAAGTCAACGGGATCACGTAGTGTCTTGGAGACTCCATTTGATGCGACATAACAGATAAAACATCCGGATAGTAATTTGTTGATGTGTCTTTTCTGGAGTTTGGTTGAGCGGGGAAGACAGTAGGTGATAGATTTGGCAAGGCTGCCGCGGAGATTGGTCATCATGAAGGGGGCTAGAACCTTGGCGTCTGCATTCTCCACGAATAAGTCTTCCATGTTGATATCATCCATTATCATGGAGTAGAGGTCGTTCAATTGTGCATCATATGGGCTGTTGCCTTTGAATCCGAATAGTATGCCGTCAATAGCGGTCCAATTAAATTGGTCAACCATGCTTGCTTGTGGATTATCAAAGAACTGTGTGTAGAAACAGTGGATACACCCCCTGATTCACAAGCAGGAGGGGAAGAAGGAAGGAAATAAAAGAGGAAGTATTCACCGGCCGTTGGTGGCGTCGTCGTCGTCGTCGTCGCCGGGAAGAATCGGCGGCGTTGGCGGTCGAAGAGATGGGAAGAAAACGGGGGCCGGAGGTGCGAAGAAAGAACCAAAAGACGGTTGTAGAAACAATCGTAGAAGCAGATCGTAGATCGGATGCAAGGAATTAACCAAAAAAAAAGACCGACAAGAACGCGAGGCGACGAATGAATTGAACGACGGAAGAGATCGGAATGACCGGAGGGAGACGAAGAATTAACCGAGAGGCGGGGATTGAGGAGGGAATTGGCGTCGGCAGGAGCGGCGATGACCGGAGGAAATTGTAGGCCGGAGAAACAGGAATGAAATAACCGGCGTCGTCGGCAGAAACGGTGATGACCAGAGGGAGACAAAGAAACGTCGTCGTCGTCGGGGGAATCAACCGAAGAAATAGTGACTGTCGGATATTCGAAGGAAAATTACCCGGTGTTGTATGTGGCGTCGACGTCGGGGATAGTGATGAAAGCAATCTGTGGTTTGAAGTGGTGCTTAGCACAATCAAATGGGCGTCGATTGACCTTTATGGGGATGATGGACGTGGAAGTAATGGAGTATTGCAATCGGCGTGTCCGGTGCAATGGGCTTTCTATTTTATCTACCGGTAAATCGGGCTATGAATGAAAACCGTCGGATGGCCCAGCAGGTACGGTGCATAGGTACATGATGAATCTTTCAAACTATGCTGCAATTTCGTCAATGTTGGTAGTAATAAACATGAAGAGGCAGGTCGTGAAAGGATAGGGAACTATTCATGAGCATCTCCCCTCGTCTTGGTGCATGAACGTATGTCTTCTTGACGGTCTTTTGCAGTACCACCATCGATTGCTGTTCATCATCTTGGAACTACGGAATCCTATTAAGTTATCTAAATTGAATATCAAACTTCTGCCAAAGCGATGATATCACAACATTGGGGCCATTTCATCGGTTCAAACTCATATTCAGATGCTAGTCGTGAATAAACAACCTGTTTTTCATTCATCCAGCCTTTCAAAAAAATAAGAACAACAGAATAAACTTGGTACATTCAGGAGTCAAATATATCTATTTACTATGAAATACTACTACTAATAATAATGATTTTGAGCTGACCGAAGCACAACACGAATAGGCTCCTCGTAGTTTCAATATACCGGATGAAAGTTTCTTCCAAAACAAGGACCTTCTGATCCACCCGTCTTGCATGAACTGGTATCACAAAACAGAGTCTTGTGACGCTTAACATGAAACTGATCTTTCAAGGAACTTTCATTTGAGCGTTTGTTATCACCAGCATCCGAAGCACCGTCCACTTCGTTGATAACCGCGACCGCGTTTGCAATCGTCATATCCAATTGTTTCGCTCCTTTTTTATGGCGATTCTGGCGATTTTGTTGCTTGATGGCCGAAGCGATTTTAGCACGCGTCTTGTTGCGATCTTTGCAAACAATCCAAATTTCGTCGGTCCTGGACCAGTCCAAAAATCGTCCGTTACGCCGTTCGATAGTTTCCATTATTTCGATCGTGATTTGGAATTTTTCGTCCTTGGTTGCCGTGCGGTGTCTATCGCAATACATCTTGACGACCTCACGAAAGTACAGGGTCCCGGGACTATTTTTATAGGCCGGGCCTTGTTTGAATATCACATCTACCGTCCTTGGGCTCTCCACCATGCTGTCGTCATTTCCATTCCGCATCTTCGCACGTTGTCCGTTTACCCAAGACGATTGGGCCGCTGTTTTGACCTTCCCTGTTGGTGTCACGGGAATCAGCTCTGAAGGTATACCATAGGACATGAGATCGTAAAGGATTTCTGTGGGCTCGCCTTGGTGATTAAGAATAAAACCAAAACACAATTTTTCAGTAGATTTAATCAAGATTCAAGATTGTTAACGTTAACGACCATGAAATTCAAATTGATTACCGTACATAGTGAGGACTATTGGAAAGAATTCGTGCCGTAGCGAAAGTTACTCACCAACATGCTTCCTATAAATTGCTTTGTGGGATGCATCCAAACCAAATACATACATCGCTGACAAGGCCAAGAAAAAGGGTGTGTTCCTGAAGCATTGGTGTATTCCTGCCTCACGTACCGGCAGAGAAGCGTTTTGCTTCTGATGATATGATCGGTGTTTATTTTGCATTCGATGTCGAATCCCGGCTTCCCATGTTTTTTCCCTCGGTGTTCCATCTTCGTCAAACATCCATGCAACAATCACTATGCCATTTCGTTGGGTTTCAACGTCTGACGAAGCAACCCAGTGCAAATACATAAGAATTTTGAGTCGCAAACGAAGGTCCAAGTGAAAGTCACAATTCCCGACACCAACTAGAACACGGCGTCCACTTCTATCTCGGAATGGCAAATATTGGTTCCTGGAGTTCTGGAGCGCTGATTCTTCCTCTTTGGTATTGAAATCGGAAAGCTGAATGGGGC
Source organism: Pseudo-nitzschia multiseries (assembly GCA_037355745.1). NCBI lineage: Eukaryota > Bacillariophyta > Bacillariophyceae > Bacillariales > Bacillariaceae > Pseudo-nitzschia > Pseudo-nitzschia multiseries. The sequence goes on along the minus strand of CM074784.1, from coordinate 16,421,535 downwards.
GTTCCGCAACGTAATCGCCAAACAAATCGGCGGTCAACTCTAAGAAAGATACCATTCTCTGAACAGCCTTGTCGATGGCAAAGCATTCGCATCTTAAAAATCGTAATCGTACGTCCGGATCGTTCAAGTAGCACTTGCTGTTGGATTCGGTTTCGTTTGGTGCTTTCGTGCTCGAGTCTAAGGAACAGGCACGAATCACGTTCCTGAGTAGCCCTTTGTCGGTTTCGGTTTCTTGCTCTTTTCTCGCATTTAATTTTTCATCGAATTCAACTAGGGTGCGTTCGATTAGCTCGGGCGTTTCGTCCACAGCCCCGCATCGCACGCCATGGATTTCTTCTTCTATCTCGACGCGATCATTGAAATTCAACTTGGTCCATACATCTGCTAAAAGTTTATCCACTTCTATGTTTGGAACGGCTAAGCGACTTTGGCGTGGTACTGGTGAAAGTTCGGGAGTTGATGGATTTGCTGATGGCGTCATGATTTTTTGGAGGTCCTGAGATATCCAAGAGTCCGTGGAATGGATGCTTTTTCTTTACATGAATAGTGTTATTATGAGTCGTGAAGTTTCAACCTACAAAATGTGCACAAATTCTAGAATACGGTACGAGTACGCTGCTCTCTGTAACTTCAAAATGGAGACAAAAATACGAGGATTCTTGGGGTGAAAGATTGTCACGAAGAACGAGAGGGATAACTAAATTGCTAGTGAGCTTTTCGTAAGATTTGTACGATTACAACGTTCCACGAGTCCTATTTAACGATACCGGACATCTGTTAAATACATTATCAGGATGAAAAAAGGACAGCTCCCGATTATTGCCATACCTACCGTACGGTAGGAGTAGAAGGCATCGTGATTGGGATCAATACAATAATATCATAGAATCATTTTTTAACTTTAAGACATATTAAATAGAGTTCTCTGGCATGTCCTGGGAAGTCCGGGGGTTGCGCACTTTGAGAAACTGTGTGAGAAGAATTTAAAGGGGGCCAGACAAAACAATTTTATGCGTTTTTAAAAGCTTCAGAAGCAAATGAGCGTGACGCGCGACTGTAAGTGGTCCCGGAGTAGATTAGAGAAGTAGATTACGAAAGCTACCGGGGTACTTTGGTCGCGGTGGAGTACATTTTTTGGCAGATTCGCTCAGCAAAGTATTAGTTTTGCTCCAACCTCCACACTAGTTTCCTTCAGCCCCCTCACTGTGCCAATTTTTTTCTCCTTGCGCACGCAACCCCCGGACGGCCCTGTGCTCCAATTTGGATGGTGCCCAAAAAAATATGACCGCAAATGCACGTTATGTCATCCCCATTCCAACTTGCTCAGGAAACTTTTATGCGGAAAACGATTAGAACCTCCGCGTTCCATAATTAACTCTGGGGAAAGGATCGCTCAGTTTTATATATGATTACGGAAAACCTCCGATTTACCTTTTGGAATAAAATGTCACAGGAATTACAGAAGGAATACAATGACATTCGAAATAAACAAATTGTCAATCACTAATACCTAACCCAGTGGAAGTTATTTCCAGCTTTTTCTCAATAAAATACTAGAGAAGAATTGGATGTACGTGGATGTTAAAGTAAAAACCGATCAGAAGTTTTCTTCAAAACAAAGCCGAGGAAACAGCAATTCAAAAATCTCTTTTTGCAATGAATCTCTGACGGGTACGGTATTCCGGTACTCGTACTCTGCCTTGCGAATGAATCGGGATGTACCGTACATTGTACCGAAAAATAACAAAGCACGGGCTATCGCGTAATGCGCATTTGGTAAAAACTATTTAAATGGCGCTGTGAGCGCCTCTTAGCGAAAAAATCTCATCATGGACATCGATCAGAAGTTTTCTCAAAAAGAAAGTCGAGGAAACGGCAATTCAAAAATCTCTTTTTGCAATCGGTTACGGTACGTACCGTACGGTATTCTAGATTGCGCATGAATGGGAATGTACATTGTGTTGTCGTTAAGGACTTTGTCAGCATCAAATTCGATTGGAAAAGCCGACAAAAGATACGAATACTCCGACAAGCACCTCCACTACTTGGAATCCTTAAGTGGTAAAAACGATATCACCTAAGGCTACAAACAAAAGAGGATAATCGGTTAGAAACAAGAAATATCCAAAGACCTGAACAGTAAGTAAACACTTGGAATCCATAAGTAGATTCAGAATAATATACTTGATATCCCGTGAGGAAATTACTTATTGCAATCAAGAAAATCAATGCCGATTCCGGATGGGCCTCATTTATCTACCCACTCTACGAACAAGCATACGCCCCACTGGATAAGAAATACTTAACCTCGTAAAAGACCAATACCATCAAATGACCGATACAGTAAGACCGACACGACGCTAATACAGCAACAAAAACAGCAGTATCGGTACGATGAAAATAACAGTAACAGATAACCGGGGAAGATCTCTACCAAGTAAAATACAGCAGAGAGCCCCGATACAGTGAAAATACATAGTAAAAATAAGAGCCTCTCTCTGAGCTCACATCTCTTTAAATTTCAATTATCCTATACCTTTCGGTGGATTTTTAGAGTAACAACAGGTTATAGAGCCCTTATACCTTCCACTAACAAGTGGATACCTTAAGCTACCTATATCCGCCCCGTACAGCACCTCCACTGTCGGTTACAGCCAGAGTATACTTGGTACGGGACTCGCACACCGGGCTGTATCAATAGACCCCCCCGCCTCTCTTTCCTTCTTTCTTCTCCTCCTTACTCGCGTATCAAGGGGTGTATACAGATCCTTCTACCAAGAATCTTCTTCTGTAATACACGACCAAGAAGCGTACGTATCAAGGGGTGTATCTACAGAACATTCTACCAAGAATCTCCTTCTGTAATACACATAACCGTTCGAAAACACCAACATTGTCGTTTCGACAGCACCGGACAATCGCACATCACCAACGTTAGAACGGCCTATCGCACATCCAGGAACGAATCGCAACTCACATCGCATACGATTGAACCGACAATACGATTGAACGGGTGTATCCACAGAACCTTCCAACAAGCATCTCCTTCTGTAATCCACATCTGAGGACGACAATCGAACGATTACGATTATGATTACGATTACGATTACATTACATTGAAACGATTGATTACGATGGAACAATTCTCCCAACATCATCGGTTTGTCACGACGACTTAAACCATGCCTCCAGCACCTCCATTTGACTGGAATCAAATCCAGGAAATTGCAATCCGATTTGGGACATTCAACACCAAAGGCAATGCCCACAAACATGAGGCCCTCAACAACTCATTCCAACATGATCTAGAAGACACTGATGGCCTGTTCCTCACAGACGACGATGACGCCGACACCAAAGGACCCAAGACCCTGGCTCCAGATCCCGTTACCATGCTCAAGGAAATTATTGTAAATGCAATCATGGATATCATCCCCCCCAAGGAACAAACTGAGATCAATAAGGGACACATATCCACCCTTTTTGCAGACGCGTGCCTCTGGTATGTCGCTCCAGACAAAACGACGAAGAGAATCAGAAACAAACACTCAATGGACAAGGCAGGAGCACTAGCTATCGCACAAGGACAAGAAACCCTCCACATAGAGATCAGGGCGACACACTGGGGCTTCAAATCAAATTGGGATGCAGTACATTTTGATGAAGTCTACGACACAAAAATCTACAGCTTCCCTGAAGCAGATGCCAACAATGAAGATGCCACAGCTCCAACCCCAGTGCCCACGGCAGCAGGCACCAACATGCAACAATTGACCACCCTACTCCAGCAATTGGTCAACAATGGCAACAACAACAACAACAACAACAACAACAATGCTGGTGCCAACCACCAAGCGACGCTTGACTTACCATGGAATCCAGCAACCTTACCCCCACCAGTTAAGGAGCGATACTATAGGAAAGACAAATTCCTCACCAAATATGATATGAAAGACTTCCCAATCACCTACACCGACTCATCGGGAAATGAAACAATTGTCAGGCAAAACTACTACCTACACAACCTAGGCAGTGGTAGAAATGACCAGCGCCTGATCACTAGAAGTGGTGACTGTTTTTATCTAACCAGAGCCTCTGACAAGTCCAAGGAAGCAGCTAGAGACAAACTATTTCTCTCAGGATTTCCACAACTAAAGGATGCAACCCACCCTCAGGTTAGAAAATGGTACAGAGAAATTACTGCTCATGCACAACAACACCATATTTACATCCACCCTTACTACCTCTACAGGCGCGAAGCTGACCACCTCAGAGGATTTACAATTGGTGATAGTCTTCCACATGATCTACCTGCAAGATACGAATTGGCAATTCACAAATGGGGTAACCTCATCTACACTGCACTCAGAACCGATAAGATCATCCCTGACTCATGTGATAGAATGAAGTCCACAATTCAAAGCTTTGAAGGGGGACAAGGTTACGAAGCTCTGTACACAGTCATTGCTCAGACACATCCCAACTCAAAGAGACCATCCAATGCAGTCAGAATGGTCCGGAATCCTCCAAACCAAGATGTGAGTGAATCACTTGAAGAATATTACTTCAGATACAAGGATTACTTGTAGACTTAGAGTCTTCCTCCAGAATCAACCCGGCACCATGAGCTCAACAGAAGAAGTTAGCAATCTCATTGCAGGAACCACCCTCTCTCATGAACTATTTGAGAAAACAGAAGATGAACGCGACTCAGATGACCAATTCAAGCAAGACAAATACAAAGCAGGCAGGCTCCTACAGACTCTGCAAACATATGAGCAAGAGATCAAAGCTGAGAAGAAGTACAAGGACAAAACCTCCAAACCAAGTCTGCCCAAGCACTTACCAACCACAGGAACCAGACCAGGTCCTCGCCGGAATGATAGGTTCCAAAAGCGCGCTGGGAACAATACTGTCAGAACACCTTCCACTTTGACTTCTCACTCAATCAGCCTAATTGATTCACTTGGGTACCCTGAGATGGATGAAGAATCTGATAATCTCTTCCTCCATCAAGCATATTGCAATGCTATCACAGCATTTGACAAAGAACCTAGTCTGTTTGACACCTCAAGGCAATGTATTGTCTGTCATACCTCTGGACATAACTTTGACAACTGCCCTGCACTGCAAGATGTTGAGTCACTCAGGAAACATAGGATTGCCACCGCCGTTTACATCAGCAAAAACATGAGAGAAACCAAAAAGCTCTTGGATTCTACCCAACGCATCTCCCAAATCCACGTTGAAGATGATGAGCAGAATGAGACCTCCCCAAGTTGTGAACCAGAAGACCAAAATTTTTGCAACGGCAAAGAATAGACAGTCTTTCTTGCAGCCATATGACATCACCTCAAGATGATCCTCAAGGATCTGACGACGTCACAGCGCCTCAAGTGAAGCAGCTTATGCCCTTCCTTGGACTCCAGCAGTGTCAGCTCCTACGAATCTGTCAAGATTGGTGCTATCAATCTCCTCCCTAGGGACAGCCTCCAGCCTTCAATCCCAATTGATGTCTACTGTGATATGGAATCACTTGAGGTTACAGCCCCTGTATTGGAATCACACCTGGAAACCAATGGAGATCCCAACTTCGATCGAGACAATCCTATCTCAGTTGATACCAACAATGTGCAAATCCTTGTCCCACCAGATCCTATTGCAGCTGCAGCCTATTTCCAACATCGCATCAGAGCTCAGATTGACACAGGTGCCAAAGTTTCATGTACGAACCTAAAGCATATCCTGCATGATTACAAGCCTTACACCAAGCTGAGAAAATGTCCGGTCAGGCTCACAGCAGCGATTGGAGGAAAGGCAGCCACCTGCATTCCTGAAGGATCTGGCTACTTGCATATTCCAGCACCCAATCACATAGGGTATCTCAAAGTCTTCTTCTATTATTCTCCCTCCCTTTCAACCACACTACTGAGTGAGAATGACCTCTGTGGAACAACATCACGAATGAGACATCAGTTCACTGGACAGTCCATACACAAAGCCTTCACTGACAACCATGACTCATCTGTTCAACAAAATGGAAACCTCACCATTATTTGTCATCACAAGCAGAACACTGCCAAAAGCATTGTCCTACACGGAAGTATCATTGATGGCCAGTGCTACACACACCCAATACTGATTCCAGACATTGATTTTGCATCCCCATATGCCAATTGTGCAACATCTTCAGCCTATGCTTTAGCGACCGACATGGAATTCAAGAAAGCTTGCGAACTGGCCTCCAAAGAAGCCATTAGCAACTACAGGTATGATATATACACGAATCTTGTCAATCTGCAAAAATGCACTGAAGCAGCGAAAGCTCAGTCTGATACCAGTGGCATGCCAAGGTTTGATGCAAAACTCTTTTTCACCAAGATTGTGGACAAAAATATTCCCATTCAAGCCATCAGGGCCAAAACATCGAAACTTCTATGGCACCAGAGATTAGGGCACCCATGTGACGAATTCCTCTACAACGCACACAAGTCCATTCTTGACGTACCCAAGTTCCAACGGCAAACCAGTATCCTTGATCAATGTCCAACTTGTATCCAGTGTAAACAAACAAAACATCCTGCTGGATCCCATACCACGTGGAAGGCTACACAGCCCTTTCAGGGTTTATCTATTGACTTTGCTTTCTCCGGCGCCAGATCCTCCAACAGCAAACGAAAGCGTGACTACGAAGGCATTCATGGCGAGACAGCTTGGATCCTCATCACAGACCACTACACTGGTATGAAGTATGGTGATACCAGAATTTCTAAAGCAGCACCGCTCCACTGGCTTGAACATTTCTTCTCCCAGCACAACCCAGCTTGTGCCAACAAGTATATCTCAGTTGATCAAGGTGGAGAACTCTATCACAACCCTGATATCAGAAACCTCTTCTCTGCGTTTGGATACTCCATTTTCCCAACTGGTGCTGATGCGTCTCACCAAAATGGTACAGTTGAAAGAGCACATCGAACTCTAGCTAACTCAATGCGAACCATGCTCTCTGGCGCAAACTTGCCCATCAAGTTCTGGCCTTTTGCCTTCTATCATGCCCTTTGGTTGTCAAATGCATTCCCTGAAGGCACCCAGCACCATTCACCCTTGGAATTAGCCACTGGACATAAGGAAAATCTTGCTGACTTCCGAACATTTGGCTGCAGAGTTTGGGTTCGACCTCCAGGCAAGAGATCCATCAAGCTCAAACCCAATGCACGCAAAGGCATATTCCTGGGTTTCGTCCCATACACTACCAGAAACATTCTTTGGTATGATACTGAAACGCACAGACTCAAGATAGCCACCCATGTCTGGTTTGACGAAGGCATGAATAACTTACCACTTACTGACCTCCCTACCAATGTCAAGCACTTGCTCAGGACTGATGACAACATTCCTCTCCCCCTGGAACCAAATGAGGTGTCATCCAGTGATTTTCAGTTCTCCATCTCCCCATTTGCCAATCTCACCAACCTCAGGCTCCCTGTTTCAAACTCCTGTGCTGATCAAGCATTTGGCCTCCGCTATGCCAATGATTCACTACTTGGCAGAGCCTATGTCACAGACATCATTCCCAAAAGCCCTGCCTCCAAGCTTTTCTCCTCCCACAAGAAATCTCTCTCCAAGCTACGAGGTGCTTATATTGTATCTATCAATCACAACCGTGTGTTTACTGCTGCTGACGTTACCACCGCCTTGCATGAATCACACGCTCAAGGGGTGAGGGATTCAATAGATACACCCATTACCTTTGCACTTGAAACCAAATTGTCTATGAAAGAAGTCAGGAAACACTCGAATGAATATGGACTATTTGCCCCAAATACTTCTTGGAAGGAACCCACTGATGAAGAAGATCCACCTTTTCTGGACCGGATTTCATCCATCAAGACTATCAAGCACATTGGCACCAAATACAAGAATATCATCCAATCCAGAATCAACCAAGTTGACAACACTGAAGCACTCCATGCCTCCATCCAAAGACACTTGGCCCCAACTGAGGATGATATGGATGTTGTCATTCCCACGATTGATATTGCATCACTTCAAGCCATCACCAAGCTTCATAAACCAGGCAATCATGCACTACCTCTAGATGCAGATTCACTACCAACTGAACAAATTGAACTCGTAATCAAGGCCATCAATTCCAAAGCAACTACACCTGAAGAACAAGCACTAGGGCACTTCACTCGCAGAAACCTCAAGTCACTATCCACATGGACTGAATGGGAAGCTGGAGAGCGCAAACAACTTGACCAGTTTGAAGACTTAGAAATGTTTGGATCACCAATTCCATATCCTAAGGACCCAAATGCCATTATTCTCAGACCCCATTGGCAATACAATGTCAAAAGGAATGGTGTCAGAAGAGCCAGGCAATGTTGCAATGGAAGCAAATATGCAGCTCCAACCCTGCATGCCATTGCAATGTCATACTCATCATGTGTTGAACACCCTATCCAAAGATTGTTCTTTGCCATTGCAGCTAGCCTCAATCTCAAAGTCTATGCTGGCGATACGGCTGACGCCTATGCCCATTCTCCAGGGCCCAACATCCCTACATACATGACTATTGATGATGCATATGCAGAATGGTATAAACACAAGCATGGCAGAGACATAGACAGACTGTTTGGTGCTTCCTGTCCTTCGAGCACTTCAAGGCCATCCGGAATCAGGTAGATTATGGGAAAGCCACATCAACAAGATCTTGAAAAGGCCCTGATCTCAACTTCAAGACCACCACACATGACAGAACAATCTACACGGCAGTTTTTGAAGGTGAAACAATCTACATGCTGAGACAAGTTGACGATTTTTCACTGGCTTGCACATCAGAATCCATATCTGACAAGATCTATGACATCATTGGGGCGAAATTGAAGCTACCTAAAGAAGATGTAATCCCCTTCACAAAAATGGGATTGCTTGAAGACTTCAATGGAATTGACGTCAAACAAACAGCTGATTACATTGAAGTGTCCTGTGCAAATTACATCGACCGAATTATGACATCCCATGGTTGGGAAACTGATTCTAAGATGAAACCCCACTCCAAGCCATCAGCGTCATTATCAACTGAAGTGCTGAGTCAACTTCGATCACATACGGATGGACCATTAGAAGGCACCAAGGAACATGCTGAATTGCAATCCACATCTGGCTTCTCCTACAGGACACTCTTAGGGGAAATGATGTTCGCATATGTGAGCTGTCGGCCAGACATTGGCTATGCAGTGACCCTGATGTCAAAATACAGTTCCAATCCCACTGCATTCTACTATTCCAGTCTGAAGAACATAGCTCGATACCTCAGAACAACCAGATCTTGTGGTATTAGATTCTACAGACCGAATGTAGAGCCATCTCTACCATCAGGAGAACCATACAACGATGTAGTCCAAGATGCATCACTCCCAAAATTCCCTGAAGATATCAAGCAAGCCAAATTGATGTGTTTTGTTGATGCTGCATATGGCAATGATCCGAAACATCGCAGGTCCACTACAGGATACGTTTTCACTTATGCTGGGGGGGGCAATTGTTTACAGATCCAAAGCTCAGTCACTTACTGCTCAGAGTTCTACAGAAGCAGAATTCATCGCTGCAGTAACAGCGGCCAAAACAGCCAGATATCTCAGATCCATACTAAAGGAATTAGGATTTGTCCAAGTTGGTCCAACTCCAATCTATGAGGACAATGCATCAGCAATTGAAATCATAAATGCTCAGAAGCCAACTGAAAGAACCAGGCATATTGAAATCAGGTTTTTTGCAATTCAAGCATGGAAAGAAAATGGTGAAATCAAGATGATTCATATTCCTGGAGTTATCAACCCTGCTGATGATCTAACCAAACCATTGGGATGGATCTTGCACGCCCGACATGCAAGATACATCATGGGACACTACCCAGGTTAAACCAGTCAACAGTACGCGCTTCAACGATTGCTACAATTGATTCGATCTGACTTCAAATCAGCCCGATCCAGGTTAAATCATGCGCGTTAAAACGCGGAAGAACTCCGACAGTAATCCAACATTATGATTCCGATTCGACCCAATTGCCAATTGGATTTGATCCGATCCAAGGTTAACTATACTCCGACAGTAATCCAACATCGATAGCGTGTTGGATCAAGGGGTGTGTTGTCGGCGAAAAAAATACGGACTTTGTTGGCATCAAATTCGATTGAAAAAGCCGGCAAAACGAAACGACGACCGAGGTGCGGAATATGAGATACAAATACTCCGACAAGCACCTCCACTACTTGGAATCCTTAAGTGGTAAAAACAATATCACCTAAGGCTACAAACAAAAGAGGATAATCGGTTAGAAACAAGAAATATCCAAAGACCTGAACAGTAAGTAAACACTTGGAATCCATAAGTAGATTCAGAATAATATACTTGATATCCCGTGAGGAAATTACTTATTGCAATCAAGAAAATCAATGCCGATTCCGGATGGGCCTCATTTATCTACCCACTCTACAAACAAGCATACACCCCACCGGATAAGAAATACTTAACCTCGTAAAAGACCAATACCATCAAATGACCGATACAGTAAGACCGACACGACGCTAATACAGCGACAACAACAGCAGTATTGGTACGATGAAAATAACAGTAACAGATAACCGGGGAAGATCTCTACCAAGTAAAATACAGCAGCGAGCCCTGATACAGTGAAAATACATAGTAAAAATAAGAGCCTCTCTCTGAGCTCACATCTCTTTAAATTTCAATTATCCTATACCTTTCGGTCGATTTTTAGAGTAACAACACATTGCACAATAAGTCTGGAGCAACACGTAGCTAGCGTTATGTTTCACTACCGGTATTTTTTAACAAATAATGAGAAAGTGCAACGTAAGCAAATCTGTTTTTAGAAGTTGTATAATAAGTAAATTATGAAAACATTGAATCCATACGTAAAAATGCATTATGAAAGTGTTGGCTGGTCTCACTGATTATAGGGCTCCAAGGTCGTCCCACGTAGGTGATTCCGACTACTATCAAATTATACTAGGTATGCTTATGGTATGATAACATATTTGTTACTTTTGATGCAATGTACCATTGAAAAATTACATCTGAGTGTTTGTGCCTCTCGCACGAGAGGTGCAAACTGAAATACCGATGCGTTCAATCACGAAAAAAACCTCATAATGGCCCCAGCAGCAAAAATGCAAAAACAGTACTGGTAACAATGCTTTCAACACGAGCCACCCTTAGCAATACTGTTGTCGGCAAAAAATATGGACCATTGTCGGCAGCAAATTTGATCAAAATACGAGATACAAATATTCCAATGATTGAGCCTTAGAATCAAACGCACTTCCACTACTTGAAAATCCCTAAGTGGTAAAAACGATATCACTTAGGACTACAAACAAAAGAGGTTAATCGGTTAGAAACAAGACATGTCCAAGACCTGATCAATAAGTAAACACTTGGAACTCTTAAGTATATTCAAATGGATACACTCAATTTCCCGTGAGGAAATTACTTATTGGAATCATGAAAATCAATACTGATACCAGATGGGCCTCATCTATCACAAATACTACAAACAAGCATATGCCCCATCCAATAAAACACTTAACCTCATCAATGACCAATACCATCGAATGACCGATACAGTAAAACCAACACACGACGTTAATACAGCAGCAGGATTGGTACAATGAAGACCTTAGTGAGAAATAACCGGGGAAGATCTCTACCATGTAAAAATACAGCAAAGAGCCCCGATACAGTACAAAATACTTAGTAAAAATAAGAGCGTCTCTCTGAGCTCACATCTCTTTAAATTTTATCATCATATACCTTTTGGTCGATTTTTAGAGTAACAACAGGTTATAGAGCCCTTATAACTTACACTAACAAGTGTATACCTTAAGCTACCTATCTCCGCCCCGTACAGCACCTCTACTGTCCGTTACAGCCAGAGTATACTTGGTACGGGACTCGCACACCGGGCTGTATCAATAGACCTCCCCCCGCCTCTCTCTTTCTCCCTTTTTTCTCCTCCTTGCTCGTGTATCAAGGGGTGTATCTACAGATCCTTCTACCAAATATTTTCTTCTGTAATACACGACCAAGCATACGTATCAAGGGGTGTATCTACAGATCCTCCTACCAAGAATCTCCTTCTATAATTACATCGCAGCATCGACGATTCGACAATCAATGATTTCTCTGACGAACGTTCTGAGGTTAAATCAACGGACACTTGAACAATTACTTTAACACACACCGACATCGACATCGCCGGTTAATTAATTACACCGTAACATCGGCGATTCGACAATTGAACGATTCCTCCGACATCGCCGGTTAATTACGTTGCAAGAACAGACCAATTTTTTTTTCTTTCGCCGGAATATTCCAAGGACTACGATCGAACAATTCCTTGGCCCTGCATCGAAACTCGGACGATTAAACAGACGACGATACCGCCTGTTAAATACATCGACACCACGTTACCATCATGCCGGCAGCAACTGCATTTGACTGGAATCAGATCCGGGACATTGCAGTCCAATTTGGGGCATTCACTACCAAGGGCAATGCCCACAAACATGAAGACCTCAACAAATCATTCTCCCACGATCTAGAAGACACGGCCGGCCTGTTCCTCACAGACGATGATGCCGATGCCGATGCTGAAGGACCCAAGACACTGGCTCCAGATCCGGTCACCATGCTCAAGGAAATCATTGTCAATGCAATCATTGATATCATCCCCTCCAAGGAACAAACTGAGGTCAACAAAGGACACATATCCACCCTTTTTGCAGACGCGTGCCTCTGGTACGTCACTCCAAACAAATCAACAAAGAGACTCAGAAACAAGCACTCAATGGACAAGGCAGGAGCACTAGCCATCGAAAATGGACAAGACATGCTTCTCATAGAAATCAGAGCAACACACTGGGGCTTCAAACCATATTGGGACGCAGTACACTTTGACGAGGTGTAAACCACCAACATCTACAGTTTCTCTGAAACAAATGACAACAACGCGGACACACCCACTACTGAAAACACACTCCAAGCCGGAATCTATGATGAAAAGATGATGGAACTCCTTGAAGGCCAGCGCGCTCTCTTTGAAAAACTCTCTGAGACTGCTATCCAAAATGGAGCCACGAACAATGGTGCCAACCACCAAGAAGCACTTGACCTTCCATGGAATCCAGGAACCTTACCTACTATGGTCCAGGAAAGATACAACAGAAGAGAAGAATTCCTTACCAGCGATGAAATGAAATATTTTGAAATCACCTCTACAGATGCAGCAGGAGATGAAGTGACTGTCAGACAAAACTACTACCTGCACAACTGAGGCAGTGGTAGAAATGACCAACGCCTAGTCACAAGAAGTGGTGATTGCTTTGATCTAACCAGAGCTTCTGATAAATCTAAAGAGGCAGCACGAGACAAATTATTTCTCACAGGCTTCCCACAACTAAAAAATTCTACAGCGCCTCAGGTCCGAAAGTGGTACAGGGAAGTCACTGTTCATGCACAGCAACATCATATCTATGCTCATCCATATTACCTCCACAGACGAGAAGCTGATCACCTCAGAGGATTCGCAATTGGGAACACCTATGTGGACGACCTCCCTGCAAGATATGAATTGGCTATCCATGAATGGGGAAATCTTATCTACACTGCCCTCAGAACTGATAAAATCATCCCTGAATCATGCAAGAGTGTGAAAGCTGCAATTCAGATCTTTGAATGCAGACAAGGATATGAGGCACTCTACAGTGTGATTGCCAAAACACATCCCAACTCAGAAAGACCATCCTATAAAGGAAGGATGGTTAGAAGCCCACCTAATCAGGAACAAGACGAGTCACTTGAAGAATATTTCTTCTGATACAAAGATTACCTCAGGCTTCAAGTATTCCTCCAAAACCAACGCAGTACAATCAGCTCAATAGAAGAAGTGTGCAATATCATTGAAGGGGCCCCTCTCTTATGAACTGCACAAGAAAACAGAAGATGAGCGAGAGTCAGATGATCAATTCAAGCGTGATAAGTAAAAGGCCGGCAGGCTTCTCCAAACCCTTCAAACATATGAGCAGGAAATCAAGGCAGAAATGAAGTACAAGGACAAAGTCTCCAAACCCAACCTACCCAAACCAACATTCACCACTGGAACCAGACCAGGATCTTGCCGCAATGACAGATTCCAAAAACGCGCAGGCAGCAACAACACTGTCAGAACTCCATCCACTCTAACTTCTCACTCAATCAGTCTGATTGAATCACTTGGATACCCCAAAATGGATGAAGCGTCCGACAACCCATTCCTCCATCAAGCCTACTGTAATGCCACCACTGCATTTGATAAACAACCCAGTCTCTTTGACACATCTAGAAAATGCATTGTTTGTCACACCTCCGGTCATAGCTTTGATAATTGTCCTGCCTTACAAGACGTTGAATCTCTTAGGAAACACTGAATTGCAACAGCTGTTTATCTCAGCAAATGCAATAGAGAAACCCAGCAGCTCTTGGATTCTACTCAACGCATCTCCAAAATCAATATTGAAGATGAGGACCAGGATGAGGAATCTACAGATGACATTATAGAAGACCAAAATTTTTGTCAAGGCCAGGAATAGAGATTAGACTTTCTTGCCGCCAGACCACGTCACCTCAAGAAGATCCTCAAGGATTTGACAATGCCCCAGCATCATCAATGGAAGGCTCATGCCCCACCTTGGACTCCAGCAGTGTCAGTTCCTATGAGTCCATTCAAATTGGTGCGGTCAATTTGATCCCTAGGGATACCCTTCAACCATCCATTCCAACTGATGTTTACTGTGATATGGAAACACATGAAGCTACAGCCCCTGCATTGGAATCACATTTGAAAACCAATGGGGACCCCAATTTTGACCGTGACAATCCCATCCTAGTTGATGCGAACTCTGTCAAGAAACTAGTACCAGCAGATCCATTTGCAGCTGCATCATACTTCCAACAAGGTGAATGAGCGCAACTAGACACAGGTGCTAAAGTTTCCTGCACAAATCTACTGCATATTCTCCATGATTACAAACCCTACACCAAGCTGAGAAAATGTCCGGTTAGGCTAACAGAAGCCATCGGAGGCAAGTCACCCAGTTGTATCCCAGACAGATCTGGCTACGTCCATATACCAGCCCCCAACCACAGAGGGTATATTAGGGTCTTCTTCTACTATTCTCCACAGCTCTCCTCAACATTAATGAGTGAGAATGATCTCTGCGGAACCACATCTCAGATGAGGGACCAGTTCAGTGCACAATCCATACATAAAGCCTTCACTGACACCCATGACTCCTCCACTCAAAAGAATGGTAACCTCACCATTATTTGTCACCACAAACACAGCACTGCCAAAAGCGTCGTTCTTCATGGAGCTATCCTTGATGGTCAATGTTTTACCCATCCATTGTTAATCCCAGATGTAGATCTGGAATCCCCCTATGCAAATTGTGCCACCTCTTCAGCCTATGCCTTAGCAACTGACATGGAGTTTAAACAAGCTTGTGACCTCGCCACCAAGGAAGCAATCAGCAATTACAGGTATGACATCTACACAAACCTTGTCACCCTTCAAAAATGTACTGAAGTTGCTGGAGCAAAACCTGACTTCAGTGACAAGCCCTGGTTTGATGCAAAATTGTTTTTACCAAGATTGCTGACAGAGAAATCCCTATTCAAGCCATCAAAGCGAAGACCTCCAAGCTCCTCTGGCACCAAAGACTTGGCCATCCCTGTGACGCCTTCTTATATAACGCCCACAAATACATTCTTGGTGTTCCAAAGTTCAAACAGCAAACAAGCACTCTCGACCAATGTCCTACCTGCATTCAATGCAAGCAAACCAAGTCGCCTGCCGGGTCCCATTCTACAAGGAAGAATGCTACTCAACCCTTTCAAGGTTTGTCTATTGACTTTGCTTTCTCAGGAACCAAATCATCCAACAGTAAACAGAAGCGTGACTATGAAGGCATCCATGGGGAGACAGCTTGGATTCTCATCACTGATCATTTTACTGGTATGAAGTATGGTGACACCAGAATCTCCAAGGCAGCACCACTTCATTGGCTTGAGCATTTCTTCTCCCAGCACAACCCAACTTGCGCCAACAAGTATGTAACAGTTGACCAAGGTGGCAAACTCTATCACAATCCGGATATCCGAAACCTATTCTCTGCTTTTGGATACTCCATCTTCCCAACTGGTGCTGATGCTTCACATCAAAATGGTACTGTTGAAAGAGCCCACCAAACCCTTGCTAACTTCATGAGGACCATGCTCAGTGGTGCCAATCTCCCAGTCAAATTCTGGCCATTTGCCTTCTACCATGCACTGCGCTTGTCAAATGCATTCCCTGAAGGTAACCAGCCTGTTAATTTCCTTTTGAAACTGGCTGTTGAGCTGATTCGGTCCAAAGGCAAAGAAGAGCAACAGGAGATGTGGCTGCAGGCCAGTTGAGGTGCCGGTCTGTTTGTTTGTCTAATATTTTGCTGATATCCACTAATCAGATCTATCCTGACTATCGGCAACCGACGCAATCAGATAGATCTTAGGCTTGTAGTTCTACAGTAGGACGCAAGAATGTCCGATGCAAGGTTTAAGGTTGAATAATCAAATAACCTAAAAGTATGAGATGAAGAGATGATTCTTGCTGGAGAGCAAGTATCTCTTTTAAAGATTGTGTTGCCGCTAATACAACACGATGCGTTACAAATATACGGTGAAATACCGTGTTACGAATGAATACCATGTTGCCGCTAATACAACACGTATTCTGTACAGCAAGAAAACAAGTCCGTGAGAGCAACCATCTGAACCTCTGCTGTCTTTTCTTGAAAACAGAACACTTAATAAAAGATAGCATATGCTAATATCTGGCATGTGTTCTTTCTTGGATCACTAAGTATCGAACTCGAGTGACGATTGATTCTTCTCCTCCTGTTAAGTATCGATTCTCGATCGTAAGAATGAGCTCGGTATTGACGATCGATTATTGACGATCGATTTTCTTCCAGTTAAGTATCGATGCGAGATCGTAAGAATGAGCCCAGAATTTTGCGAGGTCTCATTATTTTCGATTTCGTACCTCTACTGACCTAGACACGAAAGGAATTTAATACAGCCCCATTCACCCTTGGAATTGGCAACTGGTCAAAAAGAAAATCTCACTGACTTCAGAACCTTTGGGTGCCGAGTTTGGGTTAGACCTCCAGGCAAGAAATCAGTCAATCTCAAACCTAATGCAAGGAAAGGCATATTTCTGGGTTTTGTACCATACACTACCAGAAACATTCTTTGGTATGATACAGAAACACATCGTGTCAAAATTGCCACCCATGTCAGGTTTGATGAAGGAATGAATGACTTACCGCTTTCTGACCTACCCACCAATGTCAAGCACCTCCTCCAGACTGATGACTATTCACCTCTTCCACCAGAACCCACTGAAGTCTCATCCAGTGATTTCCAATTCTCAATCTCACCATTTGCGGATCTCACCAACCTCAGGCTCACTGTTTCCAGTACTTGTACTGATCAAGCATTTGGTCTCACGTATGCCAATGATTCCCTCCTTGGAAGAGCCTATGTCACTGATATCCTTCCCAAAAGCCCTGCATCCAAGCTTCACTCCTCTCATAAGAAGTCCCTTTCCAAGCTCTGTGGCGCTTATATTGTATCTATCAATCACAATCGTGTGTTCACTGCTGCTGATATCACTACAGCCCTACTTGAGTCACACCATCAAGGGGTGAGGAATTCCATAGATACACCTATTACCTTTGCACTTGAAGAAAAATTATCTACGAAGGAAGTCAGGAAACACTCAAACCAATATGGTGTATTTGCCCCCAATACATCCTGGAAGGAACCCACCGATGAAGAAGATCCACCATTCTTGGACCGGATTTCCTCTATTGCAACCATCAAGCACATTGGCATCAAATATAAGCAACTGATACAATCAAGAATCAACCAGGTTCATAGCACTGCAGCCTTCCATGCCTCCATCCAAAAACACTTGGCACCAACTGAAGATGACATGGATGTTGTCATTCCCACTATTGATATCGCGTCACTCAGAGCCATCACCAAGCTTCAAAAGGCAGGCAACCACGCATTACCACTTGACGCAGATTCACTACCAACTGAACACATTGAACTCTTAATCAAGGCCATAAATTCAAAGGAAACCACATGAGAAGAACAAGCCCTGGGACACGTCACGCGGAGGAACCTCAAGTCATTATCCACATGGACTGAATGGGAAGCTGGAGAGCGAAAACAACTTGATCAGTTTGAAGACTTGGAAATGTTTGGATCACCAATTCCATATCTCAAGGATCCAGAAGCTATTATTCTCAGACCTCATTGACAATACAGTGTCAAAAGGAATGGTGTAAGAAGAGCCAGGCAATGTTGCAATGGAAGCAAATATGCAGCTCCCACCCTGCATGCCATTGCCATGTCATATTCATCTTGTGTCGAACATCCCATCCAACGGTTTTTCTTTGCCATTGCATCATCTCTTAACCTCAAGGTCTATGGTGGTGACGCGGCAGATGCGCACGCGCACAGCCCAGGACCCAACATCCCTACTTATATGACTAAAGATGATGCATATGCAGAATGGTACAAACACAAGCATGGCAAAGAAATAGACCAAAAATTGGTACTACCAGTCCTTTGGGCACTCCAAAGCCATCCAGAATCTGGAAGACTATGGGAGACCCACATCAACAAAATCCTGAAGGGTCCTGATCTCAACTTCAAAACCACCACACATGACAGGAAAATTTACACGACGGTTTTTGAAGGCAAAAAAGTCTACATGCTGAGACAAGTTGATGATTTTGCGCTAGCTTGCACGTCAAAATCAGTATCTGACAAGATCTATGACATCATTGGTGAAAAGCTGAAGCTACCTAAAGAAGACACTGTTCCTTTCACCAAATTGGGATTGCTTGAAGATTTCAATGGAGCTGATGTCAAACAGACAGCCAATTACATTGAACTGTTCTGTGCAAATTACATCAACAGAATCATGAGATCTCATGGTTGGGAAACAGATTCTAAAATGAAGCCACACTCCAAACCATCAGCCCCATTATCAACTGAAGTATTGAGCCAGCTACAATCACACACAAATGGACCATTAGAAGGCACCAAGGAACATGCTGAATTACATTGCACATCTGGTTTCTCCTACAGGACACTCTTGGGTGAAATGATGTTTGTGTATGTTAGTTGCAGGCCAGACATTGGGTATGCAGTGACACTGATGTCAAAATAGAGTTCCAACCCCACTGCATTTCAATATTCCAGCCTGAAGAACATAGCTCAGTATCTCAGAACAACCAGATCCTGGGGTATTAGGTTCTATAGGCCAAATGCTGAACCATCCCTGCCTCCAGGGGTGCCATATGACAAATCAGTCCAGGATGCATCCCTTCCCAAATACCCTGAAGATATCAAGCAAAGCAAATTGATGTGTTTTGTTGATGCAGCATACGGAAATGATCCAAAACATCGCAGATCCACCACAGGGTATGTATTCACCTATGCTGGTGGAGCAATTGTTTATAGATCCAAAGCTCAGTCACTCACTGCACAGAGTTCTACGGAAGCTGAGTTCATTGCCGCCGTCACAGCGGCCAAAACTGCCAAACATCTCAGGTCCATACTCAAGGAATTAGGATTTGTTCAAGTTGGCCCAACTCCAATCTATGAAGACAATGCATCAGCGATTGAAATCATCAATGCCCAGAAGCCAACTGAAAGAACCAGACACATTGAAATCAGGTTCTTTGCCATCCAAGAGTGGAAAGAAAATGGAGAAATCAAGATGATCCATATTCCTGGAGTTATCAACCCCGCTGATGATCTAACCAAACCATTGGGATGGATCTTGCACGCCCGTCATGCAAGATACATCATGTGACACTACCAAGGTTAAATCATTTGCACCAAGACGCGGATTCAAGCGAGGGATTGAATCAACGATTGCTTCGATTAACAACCAGATCAAGATTTGACCTCATATTACGATCGCGCCAATTTGACCGATTGATCAACCAATCAAATCTCCGATTCGATCGAGGTTAAATAACCAACTTCCACATGAATGAAAGTTAATACTTCATAAACCGGCAGTAATCCAACACCAAGCAAATAGAGTGTTGGATCAAGGGGTGTGTTGTCGGTAAAAAATACGGACCATTGTCGGCAGCAAATTTGATCAAAAAAGCCGACAAGAAAATACGACGATGACCGAGGTGCGAAATACGAGATACGAATATTCGGATGACTGAGCCTTAGAATCAAACGCACTTCCACTACTTGAAAATCCCTAAGTGGTAAAAACGATATCACTTAGTAGGACTACAAACAAAAGAGGTTAATCGGTTAGAAACAAGACATGTCCAAAGACCTGATCAATAAGTAAACACTTGGAACTCTTAAGTATATTCAAATGGATACACTCAATTTCCCGTGAGGAAATTACTTATTGGAATCATGAAAATCAATACCAATACCAGATGGGCCTCATCTATCACAAATACTACAAACAAGCACATGCCCCATCGAATAAAACACTTGACCTCGTAAATGACCAATACCATCGAATGACCGATACAGTAAAACCAACACACGACGTTAATACAGCAGCAGGATTGGTACAATGAAGACCTTAGTGAGAAATAACCGGGGAAGATCTCTACCATGTAAAAATACAGCAAAGAGCCCCGATACAGTACAAAATACTTAGTAAAAATAAGAGCGTCTCTCTGAGCTCACATCTCTTTAAATTTTATCATCATATACCTTTTGGTTGATTTTTAAGAGTAACAACAAATACATTCAGTTGTAACTCAACGTCACACAAACGAGATTGAGGGTTCTTTCGGAATTACGCGCATATTTGGGCCAAACTCCATTGGTCCTCCTTTGTAATTTCACCCTACTTATTGAAATTAATGTCAAACTCCTAATATTTTGATGCAGAGTACATTTTCCTGCCCCGCTGGCCTCTATTTCCGAATTCATGGCATGTTACTGAGTTTGATGCCTGAAACAAACAGTGCATGGTAGCAATTTCTCAATCTCAATTGGTTCCTCATTTGTATTGTTATTACTGGCTATCGTACGGTAAGACGTTACTAGTAACAATGGTCCGCACTCCTTTATATCAGGTTTATTGTAAACATTGCGATTTGACTTCTCCTCCGATCACTAAAGGTAGGGGAAAGAAGAAGGTCCCCAAGAAGATGAATCTAACCTTGTTTACATCGTGACTAAGAAAGAATACGGGAGTAGTTGTTTCTCCCGGTCTGCTGGACCACATTTTGAATGACGCAGCATGCTATTCTAAATACAAACGATCTTCAGGTGTAGTTGATTTTGCCTCTTGCATATTCATTAGAAAATCAAAGAAGTTTGAGGATGCTACTCAACAATTAGGTCTAACGAACACCCATAACGGTTCACAGAGTAGTGTCAGCGCATTACCAGAGGTGCTCGACAATCAAGTTTTGTACAACCCTTCTGTCAAACCGATTGGGCGTGCCTTGATTGGTTGGGAATTAACAAACATAGAGGATGACAATGATACTGTATCTGAGGATAATTTTTTCTTTCCTAACGATGAGGATGAGGATGAAGGAAGTGAGAGCACAGAGGCCTCCCACTCTTTGAGTGTCAATGATGAAGAAGGCAACGGCATTGAGGTTGATGATTCCCATCGTGATACCAACATGGCAATTATGACGCCCAGTGCCAGGAGGCATGTATCAGATGAACTGATGGTAAAGATCAAGCTAATGAAATCATGCGGAATCATGGCATACCTCTAGTTGCAGAGAAGGAATTGTGCGAATGGGCTATCGAATCGGAGCGTCTCCGTTTCTTTTCATGGATGAAAGGCAACAACCTCATACAGACGAGGTCAAGAGTTCTGAGTGATATTTCCGCAACTGTTTCTGAAATAAAAGGTGATGGGTTTGAACCTCATCTTATTGACTGGTGTTCTAAGAAATCATCAACTACTAGTGATGTTCCTGTTCATAAAGAAATCTACGTTCCGTCATTCCAAAAAGCACTTCATTCCCTACTAACAAACGTCACGCTGGTAAAAGAAGAAAACCTGTCTTTCCCCCATGCTGAAGACCCAACCTTACCAGTCCGTTTTCCAGAACTACAAGGCAATATTGATATAGACAAACCCCACCATGGTGAATGGTGGATCAATACTTGGGGAAAGAGATGCAAAACAGATTCCAATGAAATTTTGGTGCCTATCATTCTCTACATGGATGGAATCGCAATTGACAATAGTGGTCAAACCACTCTTACCCCACTGAACATGACACTTGGCATATTCAACACCTTAACTTGGAACTGTCAGCCGGATGCATGGGAAACTATATATTTTCATCCAACAGGTTCACATGATAAAGGTAACAAATCAATTGACAATGTGAACAATCTTCACTCTGGCCTTTGTTGCACTCTTTCATCTTTGAAAGAAGCCTGTAACCTAACGGATGGTATTGAGTGGTCTAATTTGCCTTGGAACAGTAAGAAATGGTTCGTTTGAATGAAATTCGCGGTCGCGCATTTCATAGGTGATACTCCCCAGCACTACCAGCTTTGTGGACATTATCAAATGGCCAATACAAAGATGATCTGTAGGCATTGCAATTGTCCAAGAGCACTTGGTAACAACTCTCGTGTGAATGTTCTGAAGATTCCTGTTTCAATTAAAAGCGGGAACATGCAGGTGACGAATCACAAAAATGGGGAAGAGTACCAATCTGTTTGGTTATGGAAGATCTCTGATTTTAATTGGGCTCATTACTTCTTTCACAGTACTCCACAGAATCCAAAAGAAACCTAGTAGGCTTCAAAACCTTCCTCTTGTACGCTGATTGGTGTGTTGTGTTCTCCATTTACCTCTTACTTCTAAGATCGTCTGATGTTTGGCAAATACTCCAATATTTTACAATTGCTTGTGGTAATCTGTTTACGGCCCATGATTACCATGGAGCAGGCGTACGCTGCTGACTTTTGGCCTGTGTGTTTCTAACATGGATTGCACGTACACACTGGCATCTCCACTGGACACACCAACGTTTTCATACAAAAGTAGACTAACTATAAATAGTGTAACCTTTGCTGCTGGGTACAACTGGTTCATATCGATGACACCGTGTGCATTGAATTGAGTCCCCAAACACGAGTGGAATTAACCATTGACCACATAACACTTTCGTGTCCTCCAAACCGTACATTTTGTTCAGAGGTACACACATGCAAAAAAAAAGTGTCATCCCTCCCTATTCATACTACTAGTATCCAGGATCCTTCTTGATGAATAAAAAAAAATTACACATAGACCACTATCAGTGATTTTATTTGCTCATATTATGGATGGGGTAGACTATGAAACAAACTGTATATTTTTCAAGCTGATACTTTAGACAGTATGAATTTTGGAATACTTTTTGTCCCTTTACATCATGCATTTGCCAAAATAGTGAGTCCTGGAGTGCAACTGTGTGTCATTGCCTGCAATTTCATCACCAATATTGCTCATACTATGACCGGGGTAGACTATGAAACAAACTGTATATTTTTCAAGCTGATACTTTAGACAGTATGAACTTTGGAAAACGTTTTGTCCCTTTACATCATGCATTTACCAAAATAGTGAGTCCTGGAGTGCAACTGTGTGTCATTGCTTGCAATTTCATCATCAATATTGCTCATACTATGGATGGGGTAGACTATGAAACAAACTGTATATTTTTCAAGCTGATACTTAAGACAGTATGAATTTTGGAATACTTTTGTCCCTGGACATCATGCATTTACCAAAACAGTGAGTCCTAATCAGTTTTGGAGTGCAACTGTGTGTCATTGCCTGCGTCATTGCCTGCAATTTCATCATCAATATTGCTCATACTATGGATGGGGTAGACTATGAAACAAACTGTATATTTTTCAAGCTGATACTTTAGATAGTATGAATTCTGGAATACTTTTTGTCCCTTTACATCATGCATTTGCCAAAATAGTGAGTCCTGGAGTGCAACTGTGTGTCATTGCCTGCAATTTCATCATCAATATTGCCCATACTATGACCGGGGTAGACTATGAAACAAACTGTATATTTTACAAGCTGATACTTTAGATAGTATGAATTTTGGAATACTTTTTGTCCCTTTACATCATGCATTTGCCAAAATAGTGAGTCCTGGAATGCAACTGTGTGCCATTGCCTGCAATTTCATCATCAATATTGCTCATACTATGGACGGGGTCGACTTCACTGTTCCATGACAATGCATCCTGTTGTTGTGCATCATGATACGAACAAATTGGACTGTAGTACTGCTACTAATACTAGTAGTAGTAGTAGATAGAAGAATCTGAGAACATTAAAGTACTAAGCACTACGAACACGTAGGTTGGACTACAGTACTACAAGTAATAGTAGAATAATATGAAAACATGACAGCAATACATTGTAGTAGTCTAGTAAATATGACTTATGATTCTTTGTTACGTCAACAACCATTTGTTGGTTAATATCAACCCAATGTGGAGAAGAAGAAGTACTAGTGACGTAGTACTACTATGATCACTTCTTTCCCGTTTTGCCCCTCTTCATTGTGTTCTATGGTGGTGTGTGGTCATGACTATGCATGTCTACCCAATACATCATTGTTTCATTCTTTCAACACCTCAGACAACTTGGTGTACTGCGGTGTATTTGACCCGACACGGTCGTAAGGGAACCAGGTTGCGCGTTTCACTTTTGTACCATCCCGTAGTTTCTTGTACACCATGTATCCAGGGTAAAGAGGATAAGGGTCCTTCGTCTTAGATGCATAACTCTTCACTACACCAGTTCCAGGTGGTGGAATACCCGTGATTGTAACCTCACTACCAATTGCAAATTTAGGATACAAGATCACGGGATCAGGTTCTGCAAACAACACCTTCACGTTTCCGGAGGGCTTTTGCGTTACTATGTTGTTGGGTCAGGGATGAGGAACTTGCAGAAGGTATCCAAGATCTTGAACATGGCCAAGGTTTTGAGAAACCTTCCTCTCCTTGTACTTTGGCTCTCCATTTGATGCGTCTGATGCAGACTTCCTTCGTTTATTAAGTTGGCTAAGGAACGACTTCTTCTTTGCCTTTAACTTCATGGATTGGTTGTCTTGGGCTGCCTTGGGGGCGGCAGGCTGTTGGTAATCCTTTCCTCCATCCTCTCCTTCTTCATCATCGTCTGCTTCACCTTCACCAATTGCAGATTCCGAGTTGACCATCAATTTCTCTTCCCAAGGAAAGCGAAAGAATGATTTCACTTTGTTGAGCCCTTTGTTAGTGAACACTAGCCATCCGGCGGAATATGCGCCGTTTTCTTCGATGAAGGTCTCAAAGTTTTTCACGTGCTTCTTGAGGAAGTCCCACTTTGCAATATCGGCTGCATTGTAACGTTGAGTCCTGGATGCCTTGATTTTTTTGAATAGTTGGATCAAGGAGTTGCCATCAGATTGTAAAGTCTTTTCATACTCGCCTGACACAACGCTTTCTTCCAAGTTTGCTTCCAACACGTAGTTTTTGTTCTAGAAAAAATGCACACAGAAGTTCCTTTCTCAACAAAACAAACAATAGCCCCCCAACCGGTGGATAATTGTAAACTGTGAGAAATTGCAGAGACCTCTCAAAACACTTACAACCTTTGAGTAGTATTTCCGGCCACGTGATAAAAATATCACGGAATACGAATCTCGTATGTTCCCAGAACAATTGGTCGTCCACCATGTATGTGCAGTTCTCATCAAAATTAACGAACTTTGTGATGGATAAGCTGCAGTCCTCTTTCGCAATGGGGTAAGTATGCCGACACTCTTCACCTCTTAGAAGCTCAGGTGGAGTTCATTCTTCAAATTGAATGGATTGAGCACCATCGTTGGTGAAAATGAATAACCGATCTTTGCGGTGAGGTTCGCAAGGATTGGAGTTGGACGACAATGAATGGCGCTCTGCTTTCAAATATTAGACCAAATTCTTGTGTGCATCATCAACGTTAACAGATGTTTTTTCTTCCTTGCCCAGTACTGCCTTCATTATTGCTTTCAAAACCATAATCTGAGTAACTGGGACACGTGTACCGCTAGGACCAAGGGACAACCAAGATGTTAGAACATTGTCGAGCAATTCCTCGCAAACAAGATCCACCTGTTCAAGTTGGTCCTGTGTGGAAACCACATTGTCAACCCAGGACAAACTCAGAAGGTAATGTTGCAACAATGTCTTCACGTGTTGTTTGTCTTCCAAAACAAAATTGTCAACAAGGATGTCCCGTTCCTCTGACAACTTTGCAGTAGAAAGAGTCACCACATTTTTTGCAAAGTCAATGCCTACTCTGTAACACTTGTTCACAGTTTTCCGGTGCTCCATAATCTTGCAAAAGTGAAGAGAAGATAACAGTTTAAATTGAATTTTCCCCACCAAATTGTCAACTCCTGGTATTTTGTACCGTCCAACCAAAAACAAAGACTGCTAGAGATTGGGCAATAGTTCCTTGTACAAATTGCCATGAACAAATGACTCATTGGCAAAGTGGTCCAGGCTGACTTCTTGAAAAATTTGTGCCTTCTCTCGTTGGAAGCATACCCACAAATATATGAGGACCTTTTGAAACGCAAGGGGTGCCTTTGACACATCGGATGGCCAATCCAACTTGAGGTATTTTTGGGAATCAGTTAAGGGGACTAACTTGACTGCTGCGGCACCTTCTCTTGCCGGTGCACACACAACTTCCTGCCCAAACATTTGATTCATTCTATTGTCCAACTGTTCAAAGGAGTGACTCACTGAAAGAAAATGCCTGAGTGCATGGTGAAAGGAAAGACCTTCAAAGAATGAGACCATCTGCCGGACGTATAGCTTCCCTTTGTTTACATCTTCTCTAAATCGTTGATAGAAAAACAGACCTTCCTCGTCGGGTGAAGGTGCAGGTGGGAATTCAAAGTAGGCTTAAATTCACTTTCATGTACTTCAGTATGGTGTCATAGTTAACAATATTCTTTGACCAAACAGCATGCGATGTGCCTTCCGCTACTTTTTCTTGTCCTTCAACCTGGGTGTACTCTGTTAGACCTGCTGTACTAGTATCATTGATTTTGATAACGGAGTTGAGCACTGACTGGAAGGCATTCCATTCATTGTTCATCTTGTAGTCCTTGAAACAAGTTGTCAGCTCCTTTGGATCCAAGATGCAGACCTTCTTTATCAACTGTGAACCCGAGTCACGTAGGAAAATATTTACCATCACGTCAACAACCCTTGGTATAGGACCCAATGATGGCTTGTCACCCGTTGCTGTCTCACTGAAGTCAGGACGGGCTCCAGAAGAAAAAAGTTTCGTGACGATGAAAACCTTATTCATGAGCTGGCTGAAGACTGATTCAATGTCCTGACTTATGGCAGTGATGAGTTCGCCTGTCAAAATATTCTCAGAGAATCCGTTAGGACCCTGTTGCTTCAGACAAGCTTTGACACGTCTTTTTATTGCATCCGTGTGAGCCTTGCATTGGGAGTCATCCTCAAACAATTGCAATGATAAAGTACCACCACCATCATTGCCCAAACACGCCAAAGGCCGTGCACCTGTGACTCCTTGATCTGGTGTTTGGGGTACGACTGATGGTGTTTGACGATCACTACCTCTTCTTTTTTTAGTCTTTTTTCTTTTTTGGGTTTCGTCTTCTTCGGTATTGCACCCCCTGGACTGACCGGAGGAGCTTTTAGATCATTTTGACGCGACGTTGATGGTGCTTTTGGTGGGGCTGTGGGGTTGACTGCGGCTGCCACTGCATCTCCTGGTGGTGCAATAGTATTGTCTTCTGACCCTCCGGTTGCGTCTGTGACTGCATCTCCTGGTGGAATAGTATGTATTAAATTCCTTTCGTGCCCAGAAGTACCAAAGCTACCAGATGGTAGATATCCTATTCGTACGAGTCATTGAGTCCCGTATCAACCAAAGTAATTGATTCCCACGGCATATCGATTCCCACGGTGCATCGATTCCCATCGCGCATTGACGGTGAGCAATCTCTGTTTTATAGTATTGCCATTGTTCTTCGGTGAGCAAACTCTGATTTTATAAAGTATCACACGAGCTACGGGAGCAATTCCTGATCTTAATGATAAACACATCATGAAGTCTTCCTAACGGAAAAAGAGAAGAAAACCGTTGGCGTGTGATTCTCACACAATATATATATATATATATATACACAGATATACATACGGTCAACGACCAATGCATGTACGGAAATAATCAGCGAGTAATCTCATCACTATGCAACAGCAGTTGCAACGTATTTCATCTCAATAAGAGAGATATCTTGCATTTTGGCAAGATTTCACTTTATCTCATACTTTTAACATTCAACTGATTTATATCCCAAAATTCACACTAGTTGCTATCAACTACCTGTAATCTACATTACTAAGGTCTGTCTTGCTGTATCTGAATAAGTCACAGTAAGAAGAGATCTGGCAGTTTCCATAGTCTCGCCTGTACTAGTCCGATTATCCGTTGCCGAAAGTATCCAACACAATTGTCACGCGTAGAGTACAATCGTTTCGTCTACTAACACACTAACACAGTGTTGCTGTTCTTCAGAAGCCTTTGAATCAGACCCTCAACGGACCGGATTCAGAAGGAAAATTATAGATTAACAGTCGCAAGCTCCAAGGTGGCTTGCACACAAAGAACAGGGACGGAATTGAACACAATCCCTACGCTGGCATATGCCAATCGCACATCGTCTACGGAGCAGTTTCCTTCCACACATTGAGGAGTCCGGCAAGGTATGTCATGCACAGCAGCCAGTCTTCATTGCTACCGGTACACTTGGCGATATCAGCGCATACACCAGTTTCTTCTGGTTCGAACCTGTTTATTTTAAGACCAATGACTCCCCTTTCGGTACCCAATCTACCGAACGCCTCGGTCATTTTGTAGGCATTGCCGAACATGTTTGCAATGGACTTTGTTTCCGAATCTTGGATCCAGTCACCAACAAATTGCTTGACCGGTCTGGTGTATGCTCTGCTCTTACGCCTGAGTCTCGCAACAAACGCGCTGGCCTCTTTACTGATGACGGTTTCATCAAATGGCGTAAGGCCAAAGATTCCTTGTCCCAATTGTACGCCACTGGTGACGCTCCTACATTCACACAACATGGGGAGCTTATCACTACAAATAGCCCCACTGAAGATTCTACACCACAGGGCATCCCAGTTACTCCCACTCCTGGCATCTCAACTACTGATTCCGACACCACTCGGAGCCTTGCCACTCCTGCGGAACATGACGACACCACGCCGTCTGTACCTACCGAGCAACCAGATACAACACCTCCCGCATCTGGTAACCAAGCTATTCTTCAACCACCTGCCCACCCCTTGTTACCGAGCTTCCTTTATAAGAAGGTCGATGACAGCCCAAGCTGGTCCCCTTCTCCACTCCCTAACAACTATGGGGAGAGTCTTGATGGTCCTCCTACAACACACATCTTCAGCAAGACATCCGATGGCGTTCTCCTTACTGAAGATAATTTTGATCCACCGGAGCTAGCATACTTTGATGTTAGTGACGTCACAACTCCACACACCAACCTCGCTACTCCTTCAGTAGACCCATCACAGGTAGTTGTTACCAATGAAGAAGGCAATGCACAATTTGACAATGATGGTAAACCGATTACCATTCCTACGGTCCCGATTGCCAATCTACAAGGAAGATCTTTCCTTGTAACCAACCCCGATGGTACTCGGAAGCGTCTTACCATCCTCGATGTAGAAGACAGTCTTGAACGCAATAAAGACTTCATCAAGTTCAAGTGCAAGCACTCTGATGACGAACTTGCTGATATCATTGCATACAATGATGTCATGAATTACATCCATCGTGATTCAACCGAAGAAGACGGCAAACTTTGGTCGTTTCGCCGAATCCTAGGACACCAAGGTCCACTGGATAACAAGCATCCTCAATACAAAGGTTCCAAGTATAACCTCTGGATTGAATGGGAAAATATGGAACAAACGTATGAACCTTTAGCCAACATTGCGGCTGATGACCCTGTTACCGTTGCAAAATATGGGAAAGACAACAACTTGCTTGACCTCCCAGGTTGGAAACGCCTTAAGCGAATCACCAATCTAGCACGACGAACCAAGAAACTCGATCGACTCGTGCACCAAGCCAAACTTCGGTCTTTCCGTACCACCCCACAGTACCAATATGGATTCAAGGTACCTCGTAACCACGAAGAAGCCCTCCGCTTTGATCAAGCCAACGGAAACCACAAATGGGAAGACGCCACCACCCTTGAAATGGAACAGCTAAATGAATACAATACATTTATTGATAAAGGCGTGTACAAGACAAGCTCCATCCCACCTGGGTTCCAACAGATCAAGGTACACATGATATATGCTGTCAAGCACAACGGTAGACACAAGGCTCGTCTTGTTGCAAACGGTAATCTCACTGAGGCCCCCATCCACAGTGTTTATGCCGGTGTCGTATCTCTCCGCGGCCTACGTATGTGTCTGTTCCTAGCCAAACTGAACAGCCTAGAAGCATGGGGTACCGATATAGGTAATGCCTACCTCGAAGCAGTTACTTGCGAGAAAGTCTGCATCAAGGCAGGTCCCGAATTTGGACCACTGGAAGATCATCTATTGATCATCTACAAGACCCTATATGGCCTCAGATCTTTGAGCAAGTGCTTTGGTGATTTACTCGCAGCGTGCCTTATTGAACTCGGCTTCGAAAGATCCCGCGCGGAACCGGAAATCTTCCTCAAGCCTGGAATGAACAAGCATGGGAAACGTGTATATGAACTCATATGCACATATGTCGATGATCTATGTCTTTGCATGGCAGATCCCAATTCCTTTTTGGAAATATTACAGTCGTCGCCATACAACTTCAAACTGAAGGGATCCGGACCTATGAACTTTCATCTAGGTTGTGGATTTGAGCGCGACGCGCATGGTATTCTCTGTATGAATCCCATCAAGTTCATCGAAAAGATGGAAGCGTCTTATGAACAGATGTTTCGGATGCAAATCTAGCACCAAGTTCCAGTCACCCATTGCGGAAAACGATCATCCCGAATTGGACTCCTCAGCTTTTCTCAAAGAAACTGGTATACAGAAATACCAAAGCATGATCGGTTCACTTCAATGGATCATCGCCATGGGACGTTTCAATGTCCAAACAGCCGTGATGACACTCTTGAGTTTCAGAGCCCAACCATGAGATGGGCACCTTGACCGTGCCAAACGTATCTACGGATATATCTCCAAGTTTAGACATTTTAAAATCAGATTCCGCGTGGATCCCCCAGATTTTATATTGACCAAACCAGACACCATCGATTGGTCCAACACCGTCTATGGGGAGCATTCTGAAGAGCTACCCGGCAACGCTCCTGCACCACTTGGGAAGACAGTAGTGTTGACACACTTCTATGACGCCAACCTCATGCATGATATTCTCAGTGGTAAGGCTGTAACCGGCATCCTTCACTTCGCGAACAAGACTCGCATGATGTGGTTCTCAAAGAAACAATCTACTATGGAAACAGCCACCTTTGGAGCTGAATTTGTTGCAGGAAGAACTTGCATAGAGCAAATCGTTGATCTACGTCACTCATTCCGATACCTCGGAACACAAGTCCATGACATCTCCTATTCATTGGGCGACAACGAAAAGATGATTCAAACGTCAACCTTTCCTTACGCAAGGTTGCATAAGCGTCACAACATCCTATCGTTTCACTACATACGAAGCATGATAGCGAGAGGTTTCATTCTAATGTTGCACATCCCAGGTAAGGATAACTGTGCAGATATTCTCACCAAGCATTGGGGACACTCAGTTGTGTATCCACTGCTCAAGCCCATCTTCCACTTCTGTGGGAATACCGGCGACCTCCTACAAGACGATGGAAGCATCATGTAAAACATGATGACCTTTCACAAGGAAACATGGGGAGTATTAAATTCCTTTCGTGCCCAGAAGTACCAAAGCTACCCGACGGTAGTTATTCTATTAGTACGAGTCATTGAGTCCCGTATCAACCAAAGTAATCGATTCCCACGGCATATCGATTCCCACGGTGCATCGATTCCCATCGCGCATTGACGGTGAGCAATCTCTGTTTTATAGTATTGCCATTGTTCTTCGGTGAGCAAACTCTGATTTTATAAAGTATCACACGAGCTACGGGAGCAGTGTGATTCTCACACAGTATATATATATGCATACAGATATACATACGGTCAACGACCAATGCATGTACGGAAATAATCAGCGAGTAATCTCATCACTACGCAACAGCAGTTGCAACGTATTTCATCTCAATAAAAGAGATATCTTGCATTTTGGCAAGATTTCACTTTATCTCATACTTTTAACATTCAACTGATTTATATCCCAAAATTCACACTAGTTGCTATCAACTACCTGTAATCTACATTACTAAGGTCTATCTTGCTGTATCTGAATAAGTCACAGTAAGAAGAGATCTGGCGTTTCCATAGTCTCGCCTGTACTAGTCCGATTATCCGTTGCCGAAAGTATCCAACACAATTGTCACGCGTAGAGTACAATCGTTCCTCTACTAACACACTAACACAGTGTTGCTGTTCTTCAGAAGCCTTTGAATCAGACCCTCAACGGACCGGATTCAGAAGGAAAATAATAGTATGATCTTCTGACCCTGCGGTTGCGTCTGTGACTGCATCTCCTGGTGGAATAGTATGGTCTTCTGATCCTGCGGTTGCGTCTGTGACTGCATCTCCTGGTGGAATAGTATGGTGTTCTGACCCTGCGGTTGCGGTTGTGGTTGCGGTTGCGTCTGTGACTTCACCAGCGACTTTATCTTCTGGTGAATTAGAGATACTACTCGACTGACTTCTTGTCATAGCCATTGTTCAATTAATAATTTTGATAACAACAAAATAAAATTGTGTCAAAGCAATCTAAGTTGCTACAATTTGATAACTTGTCGCATAACAAATCAGAAAACACAACCAAACACGACATAGCAAGAGATTCGGAAATGATGAAATCAAACCACAGCGCCTCAAACAAGGAACAAACATCATGCCACAATGTACAAATGTTTTGAGATTTTCTGTCCACTTTAACGGCAAATAAATAGTAGAACCTGCAACGCCGTTCCAAAAGAAAACTTAAAAACTGACCAAAACAAACCATAACAATATGAAACACCGATCATCAATTTTGAGATACGGTGCTCTATGTTGAGATTTTCCAAACACTTCTTTAACACCCAGTAACATTCATTTTGAGATTTCAAATTTAAACATGCTTTGACACAAAGCCTGCAACGCTGTTCCGGTTATAGAATTCTGAAACGCCGCTCCATAATTGTTGACATGAATTGTACAAAAAAATGTTTCACCCCTCCAGCATAAGTCATTACTATCATACCTACATTACTACTAGTACTATCATAATACACCCGGACACACAAGATATTACTTGGCTTGGGCTAAGACTACTATCAGTAGACCATCCCATTCCTGGGGTGGGGTAAACTATAGTATTAGACACTGCACCAGGATTTTGGTCCGCGCCAGGATTTTCTTGAAACCTCATTACAGATTGTCAGGGCATGCGCGGTAAAACGAGGGGCATGCAACAGTACAACCCCACACAAAACTGAAACAATACTACAAAAATAACTAGTAGTAGTGACACCGGTACTGAAATCCTCAGGATGCAGTAACTCAGGCGCTTACAACTAGTACTAAGAATTTTAGCATGGTACAACAGTGTGAATTAAAACTAAAATCAGAATACTCCAAAACAACTCAACTCCCATAAAACGAGTGTGCCAAATACATGAAAACAAACAGCTGGTAAGTTCCTATTTCCAATTTAACAAAAAAATAATGGTGGATCACGTTTCCACACCAACGGTTCAGGGTACAACGATTGATACACAGATAACAAACAGCCCAGCAAGCAGTGTATCAGGAAGTGAGCAAACAAACACGAATGATAGCACAACAGATAAAACCAATAGCACCAGTAACAGCAGCAGTGCAAAAGACGATTCGCAAGAGCGCACTGACAACAACATTAATAATTACATTAATAGGTATGTCAAGGAACAAACATTCAGGCAAATGAAATTCCCGGTAACAAACAAACGAGGTAGACAATACATAAAGTCGATTATTACCCAGATTGTAAAAGTGAATCATCAAAACACACTACCAGCAACATGGAACGTCCATGCGCCGAAGTGGAGTGAAATGTTCTGTAGAGCAATAACTACATCTAGGCACAACGCCCAGACACTAGCAAGGAAAAATTATAAAGGTAAGAACTGACAAGAACAACATTTTTCTCATTAGACATGTTTTTCAAATAACTAACCATATCGTATTGTTCACATTGATTCATAGACAATAAAAGAAACAAACAGATACCGAATAGTTTCCCAGGAACGGTTCTAATCACGGACACCCAAGACGTGAACTCAGAAAATAGGTACCAATTACACGAAGACTATTGACGAAAAAATACACCGGAATTACAATATTTCTTCAAAAAAAATCTTGGAGCAGTGTTGCCTAAAGAGACAGACTTCAAAAAAATTGGTACAAACAAAAATCAGTAACACTTTCACTTTGAGCGATGAAGCATTTGCTCTGCTGTTCCTGTACAACGACTACAAATTGTGGCTCAACACAACAAAGGGGACAAGGATAAGAAAGGTAAACAAGTCAGGAATAAAGGAGGGGTGGAGTGAGGAGGGACAAGACCTTTACGGATATGTCAAAGAGGAAATAGAAAAACGAAGGCAGGAACAACAAACGAAAGATTTAGAGCTCGAACTACTTCAAGCATACCAACAGCAAAGTGGGTACAATACAAAACGACGTCAAAAGGAAGAAGCAAAAATGAACCAAACAAAACAGAAGCAAAAATATGACATGATGGACTCTCTTGACAAGGACCACAAGGACTACAAATATTACCTCAAGCACGGACACAAATTCTAAAAGTAAATAACAGTAACAAAAATATAGTACAGCCAGCAGTTAGTACTTCATTGCAATCTAATGTGGGTAGCCGCAATAAATTGGTCTGCTGCTAAAATTTCATAGTAGTACGAACAAGATTATGGTGAATGCGGATAAAATACTTTCTTATTAGTACAAAAATATGGTTGTTGGCTTTTGATTTTTGATAAACGTAGTGTGAGTACTGTGAAAGCGACATAACAGAATAGATTGCTGGATATCAAGAAGCTCGTATATTTGTTCAGAAATTGGTATCAACGCTACGACAATATCAGTGTACATAGAGGATATTATTACCAAAGATGAGTTTTGTGTGGAAAAACAAGTAACAATTGAATCGAGAATAAATATTATTGGGGTGAGCATGAAACAAAGTTGTACAAAATACCAAAATTGGGAAGCACCATGAGAATGGGGCAGCAACTATATTTGCAAAAATAGTCCTACTTCAAATTGTTGTGTGCAAAAATACATAGAGAATGTTTTGTGATGCGCGCAACAAAAGTTTTTTGCAATTTTTTAAATACATCGCACGAATTTGACGCAACCATGAGCATCGTTTAAGTGACAAACAACTACTCGGAGATCCAATTTGCCAACAGTCAAGGTACCTTACTAGTTGATGATAAGGACTTCGAAATGCCCTATGGCGAATTGGATGGTAGTTGACGAAATCACTTGTTACAGATGCTGGAACCCTAGATTCATCTGGTCTCGCTTCACCAATCCAGAATGAGAATCCAGTCATCAGAACTCTTCTCCTCCTGGTTATTCCATCTCTTCACCTCTGGAATGATTTGTATTTGCTGCTTGATCTCCTGACTTTATTATTGTTAAACAATTCCCCAAGGGAATGAGGAGGGCTGATTGATGGATTACTGTTGCATATTATTAGCCATCATGGATCCTCTGTACGGCACAATCTTCCGTATGTTGTATGTTTCTTCAATCATATTGGATTTATGCACCTTCACTTTACCATTCATGGGATATGGGCCATGGAACCTTTCCTACAATTTGGCCGGACCATATGTTCTAACCATTATCTGATG
Source organism: Pseudo-nitzschia multiseries (assembly GCA_037355745.1). NCBI lineage: Eukaryota > Bacillariophyta > Bacillariophyceae > Bacillariales > Bacillariaceae > Pseudo-nitzschia > Pseudo-nitzschia multiseries. Next base: position 16,385,260 of record CM074784.1, on the reverse strand, counting down.
GCCGGCTTGGTAGTTGTGGTGATCTATCCTGGTGCTCCTGTTCAACCTTACCAAGTTCTGATCAATGAGCTGTTGTCAATGGTTCCTTATGGCTTCCAAGTTGACTATCAAATGTTGTCCATAGGACACTTTCTCACTTACACACACTATAGTTCCATCATCATATCCCTTCCAAACACCAATGCTCCTGATGCCATTATTTGTAGAGTGTGATTGATTGTGCACCTGGTTGCATGAATGCAGCTTGCTAGGGCGTTATCCACTTTCTGCTCTACTACCTCTTGCTCATCATTTGTGGGAGTGACTCTCTAAGATGTAATCTGATGTTAATATAGAAAGTGAGATGATGAGGCACCTTACTGATGTCCATTGAACTAAGCTAAATGTGGTCCATTGAAAAATGTAGTGTTCCAAAGTGAAATGACGTGTTCCAGTGAGAAGGAACCAATGGTGTTGATGGTCTGTATGTACAGTATATATGTATCATATGTATGAATGTAATTTGTGCAAGTGAGAAAGTGTCCTACGGACAACACCATCCCCTGATCTGATATGGGAAATGGAAGATCACGAAGAGAAAGGAGGAGGACACGTAGAGTGGAAGAGGACATCAGAGAGGAATGTGTCCCATGAGGTGATGTGCATGACAGCTGTGAAGGACCCAAAGCAAGAGGCTTAATGAGAGCATCAGCAGGGTTGATTTTGTCTTCGATAAAGGTCATGTGGACGAGGCCGCATTCTTTCCATTCTTGGATGGCAAAGTAAGGAATAAGGATGTGAAGAGAACATTTGGTAGGGCATGAGTTGTTGATCATTTTGATACATGATTTGTTGTCATCGTAGATGGTGGTCAGGCAGTGATAAGGATAGCTGAATTAGTAAGTACAGATCGTATGTAGAGAACAAGTTTGGCAGCAGCGACAACAGCATATAATTTGGCTTCAGTGGAGCTAAGGGTGGTTTGTGTTTGTGTTTGTGATTTGTATATGATGACAACATTGGTGAGGAGGATGGAGATCCCAGAGGTGGATTTATGGCGTGGGTGGACATTGCCAATAACAGCATCAACAAAGCATGTGATGGTTGGGCATGTGGGTATGGAAGGAAATATAAGTAGTTCACAAGGAAACGCGTTAGGTGAGTCAGAGAAGGAACCAGCGGGAAGGTTAGTATGGGGTTGGTTTGTAGAGTGTTGGTAACAGAGACCCCAATGTTTGGTGTGTCAAAGGTAGAGGACGTCCGATAACTGTCACGCGACCCCACGCGACCCCTCGCAAGCCCTATTTTCAGAAAATCGACCCTGCGTTTGTTATGTGCAAGGGTATTTTTTTAAATTCACAATTTTTGTGGTAAAGATTTTCGACCCCCCTCAGGTTGCGACCAAAATTCTCCCCGAAGACTCAAAATGTCCATTGATCTCTCCATTTTGACTAAATTGATTTAAAAAATCTACTTTTCACTACTACACTTTCTAACCTTAACCCAAGATATGAAATAAAATTAGTTTCAGAAGTGTTAGTTTGCTACGTTTCCGCGTTGTTTTTTACGGTATGTCACATCGTGTCTTCTTTCATACCATCGTGCCTTTTAATGCTCGCTTCGATAGCATCATGCTTGTCTTAACGAATTTTAGTAGAACTCTACAGCACTAACTTCCTCCTACACGATTTCACCACCATTCTTTCTTTTATTTTGTTTCCAAAAATACTTTTTTCTTAGATATGTGTCTGGGTGTATTATGATAGTACTACTAGTATTAGTAGTAATGTAGGTATGATAGTATCGATTTCTGTTCGAGTTGTGAAACGATTTTTTGTACAATTCATGTCAACAATCATGGAACGGCGTTTCAGAATTCAGTAACCGGAACGGCGTTTCATGCTTTTGTGTTCGAATCATGTTTAAATTTGAAATCTCGGTGCCAAACAAATTCCTAACCTTAACCCAAGATATGCAATAAAATTATTTTCAGAAGTGTTTGTTTGCTACTTCGTACTAGTACTATGTTTCTGCCTTGTTTCTATGTCACGACGTTTCTTTTTTCATACCATCATGCCTTTTCATGCTCGATCCGATAGCATCATGCTCATTTTCATCATGTTCATTTAACACCCCCATTGAAACCATTTCTCCCCCTCCCTTCTTCCAATAGAAGAATATGTCACAACCTAGTAAAAGTTGCCATCACTTCAAGAGTGGTTGTTATACCAAAGTTCCCAAATCATTTATATGTCGTAGCTGCATGTCCTGTAAGGGCAAATCGAAGACATTCATCGGAAGCAGACAAGATTCGTCTACACACAAATCATACCGATATGTATCACGAGGCCTTTCACGTCACCTTGATTCAATAGCTTTTTGCCGTGATTTCTATTTAAAGCATAACCTAATGGAATTTTCATCATCTGCCAAAGAAGAAACCACTAGTACAGTTCGTCATTCACCTACACAATATGGCCTGACATTGACGGAGAATGGTCCAATCGTTCCTTCCGCTTCTTTTGCTGCCGCTCACACTAACAAGGCATCCTCAAACGAAACGTTCAACTCTGTTCTAAACAGTCAGGTAGTACACAACTTATTTGTTCCACCAATGGATAGAAATGTAATGGAATCACAGTTGTTTCCTTCAGAAGACAACAGCAACAACGATGACATGGTTATTCATGAAGAAATTTGCCTTCCTATTCAGAACGATAATGGTATGGATGCTTCGGAACCCACTGCATCCCAACCAAACATCAATGAAAAAGAGCAATTGATCCGATCTCATCTTTCTTTTTCACCTACCAATAGGCTCATTGCTGAAATAAAGCTCATGAATCTAATGACGAAACACAAGTTACCTCTAAACACATTCAAATCTATTTTTCAATGGGCAAACGAATGTCAAACTATTCATGGTGTTGACTTTAGCTATATCTACCCCCGCCATCGAGAAGCCATATTTAGTGAAATCAAGTCCAATTTTGGTATTTCAGAGACCAAGTTCGAGCCACACATAATTAACTGGTTACCTTGCAATTTACCCACCCAAATATTTGTTCGCTCCTTCCCAGACGCACTTCATTCCCTTCTGACCAATAAGGAGTTGATGCAAGAAACCAATTTGTCTTTTCCAAATGTCGAGACTCCTCTTTCACCCGAAAACAACCCACCACTCACCAATGAAACATACATAACAGAACTACACCACGGCTCTTGGTGGACGGAATCGGGGAAGCAGATCTGCATTGAAAATGATGAAATCCTTGTTCCGATCATTTTCTACATGGATGGAATCAGCTTGGATGCACATGGCTGTCTGTCACTCACTCCTCTCAACATGACTCTTGGTATTTTCAATACTGAAGCAAGAAAACGACCTGACGCTTGGACCACAATTTATTTTCATCCCGACACTGAAATTGAGAGCATAAGACACACGAAAAAAACCACGGCGAAAGATAATATTCAAAATCTACACACCGCGCTTGCATTGGCTTTGCAATCTTTCAAGGAAGTATGTGAAATGCAGGGCGGGTTGGAGTGGGATTATCTTCCGTATTCAGGAAAAGTGTTCAAAGTGAAAATGAAATTTGCAATTGCCTATGTTGTTGGGGATACAGAACTTCATGACAAACTATGTGGAAAGTATGGATCCTACACGAAAAAGGTGAAGAAATTGTGCCGACATTGTACATGTCCTACACGTGTCATCCATAAACCAAAAGCCCAAGTGGAGGAACTGACTCGGCTCTGGGTTCCAGAAGATTTTGAATCCCCCCCAAACAATTCTGCACAGGAACACCTGGAGTACTTCAAAAGCATTTCGCACCATCCCATAAAAAATGCTTTTCACAGCCTCAATTTTGGTAGTAATGTCAACAACATTCACTTTGCTACTCCCGGTGAGTGTTTGCATATGCATCAACTGGTGGGTGTAGTACGTCGGGCAGTAGAATCACTCGATTCATTGTTAAAAGGTAGTCCTAAGTGTTGGTATGCCCCTGATTTAAACACGAATGGCACATCAGCTACTATTGGTTCACTTGCGCAGTTATACGGTGGTCTTTTGTCAAGGCAATCGGACAGAGATTTCCCCAGAACCAAGTTTTCCAGTCAGCTTCTCTCCATTACCAAAAAGGAGGGTAATGATTATTTGGAAATGCTCATTTCCATTCTGATCACCCTTTGTTCCGATGTGGCAATAAACATCATCAAGGACGCGACATTTATTCAGAAACAAGTAGAGGTAATTCAACTGATACTGTCCATGGAAGAATTCTTGAAGCATGGGAATACACCCATTTCTGGATTGGAAAATCTCCCCAAGATGATAATCCATTTTATCAATTGTATTAATTCTACCTGCCTCAGAGAGGGAATGGGTACAAAACTGATCAAAAACCATCTATACTTTCACCTTGTTGAGTAAATTAAACTTTGGGGACTTCCATGCGGATGGGATTCTTCTTATTCCGAATCACACCACAAAACTGAAATCAAAGCACCCTCAAAGAACACTCAACAGAATGCTTTGACATTGATAATGCAAACGGCAAAGCGACAGGAAGAAAAAATGCTGCTACGAGTAGCTACTTCCAAGTTTAATTTAGTGACGGCAGAAGATGTTTCTGGTAATCGAGTCCCTCCCGAAGTTTCTGGTTCAAAATTTCACATTTTCATTAATGACAATGGGGCAAGTACTATGAGATGGGTTAGGTCATCGAACAAAACAAAACCCTATATTTCTCCCATCGTGTTGTCTTTTGTATGTCAGAATGTTCTTCCACTTTTGGAGGACTCTACGTTTGTGAAAGGATTTACTGAACATAACAGGTTTGACGAATGCACACAGCAAAATTACTTGTTTCGGAGCCACCCTTCATATCGTTCCGATGGTGGCCAACTCAACTCTGTCTGGTATGATTGGGCCTTGTTTGATGTCGACACATGTGAAATACCCTGCCATATTATGTGTTTCCTTGAACTCTACAATCTGAAGCAGCCTTACTCATTTGTTTCTGAGTACGAAATTGCCGACGAAGGCATTTATGCAGTAGTGACCAAATTTAAATCCACTCCACTACCAACAGCTTCGTCATTTGTGACGAGAGGTGAAGTAGACGACAATTCCCTGTCCTTATTTCATGTCGACAGCATACTTTCCGATGTAGCAGTTGTCCCAGAACTTGATGCAATTGGTACATTGCAATCAAACTCATATCTAGTTGTCTCGAATCGAAGGGCTTGGCTGGATGAATTCCACAAGACAACGTCATCTTTGCCTAATGAAGAGGCACTCTACTCCCAATGCACTATTGTTGAAGAGGACAGCGACAATAATGATGATGCTACTAATTCAGGTGATGATTGTTCAATGTTATGGAACAATGATGACTATAGTGAGGTCCTCTCTGATACATCCAATACTTAATTGTTTTCCTACTACAATATCCATAATAACTTAGTATTAGTGAAGAATTGAATGCTCCTCCATATTGATCGTAACATATTTCTCCTACGTTTTGATTGATAGCTACTCCAAAATGATTGCACAATGTCACAGGAAAACAAACGAAGTGAATGGAACGTCTAACTTTAAATTATTGTTTAATATATTATAGAGGATCAGCTCTTAGCACAGTTTTTGTCGATACATAGGCACTCATAATATAACAGCCTTCGTATTTTGGATTCGAACAGCTATGTAATACTAATGGATTGAACAATAGAGTATCGCCTGACCTCAATGGAATTTTCACTTTATACGTTGGGAACACAAAGTAATAAATCACCTCGTCATCACCTACATGTTTTGGAGCAATAACCATCAGCCTTGTATAGAACATATCGGCATCGGTATGGCATTTCGAGTGATAATCCTTTCCAATAGAAAAGGCCGTAGCGTGATGGTCGATTGCATTCAGTGTTGTACAACTAACAACCTCATTCATCACAGTTGTTTCAAGGTTGACAAATTTGGACATTTCACGTAAACAAAGCTGCATTTCCTTCACAATGTGTAGGGCTTTCTGTTCAAGGTGGTCTTGTGTTTTCGGTTCCACATTCTTGTTGAAAACATACACACCATTTCCCGATTTCAATCGATTTGGTCTCATACCAATAATACCATATCCACTGTTCACACTGTCACATTTGGTTCCTTGGTCTATTTTGGGTTTAGATTGAACAATTTCCGCAGCAAATGTTCTTGTAATTTCTATATTTTTGGGAGTACCCAAGCGTTGTTTTGCACATTTTTTGGAAGCTTTTGCAAAGATTCTCAATGATGGTTCTGATTCGGCGACTGCTAAAAGCAACTGATCGTCGGTACTATCCAATGTCTTGAAACTATCAATAGACACCGCCTCTTCCGATGCGTATTCCCTTTCTCCAATTGTTTTAAAACCACATCGTGTTTCCATGAATTTACCTCAAAACCCATTCTTGTGAACTGTTTTCAATGCTATTTGCTCGACATGTTGTACAATTTCCTTCATACTTTGACGCTTCTTGTGTTTTATCTCCGACAAGTGTTTGTAAGTCTGGTGGATTGTTGATGATGATGCTGCTCCGTTTTGGAGAAATTTTGATGTCATTCTCTTTCTCTCTGTCTTCCCCCGTTTCCTCTTTGATTTTTGCTTCATTGATTTTGTTGCCAATTGCTTTGTTGTTGTATTCAATCCCATTGCACCGGGTGCCATTCTTGTGTGACCAGTGCCGGACTCTTTGCAGATTAGCTGTTTGAGGAAGATGATGAATTGATTTGCCCATGGAGTGCGTTTCCGGGTCAAGTTTGTGGAACGGCGTTTCAGATTCAGTTGTCGGGAACAGCAATTCTGACTTTTGTGGCCGCTTCGAATGTTCCCACCTGTTGCTATCGCTGCCGCTGTTGGTTAGATCGTTCCCGGTTCTGCCCGCTTGAAAATCCGCAGAATCACTGTATTGGCGTTTCTGGGTCAAGTTTCTGGAACGGCGTTTCAGATTGAGTTGTCTGGAACGGCAATTCTGACTTGAATGTCTGCTGTATTGGCGTTTCTGGGTCAAGTTTCTGTAACGGCGTTTCAGATTGAGTTGTCTGGAACAGCAATTCTGACTTGAAAGTCTGGTGTATTGGCGTTTCTGGGTCAAGATTCTGTAATGGCGTTTCGGATTTAGTATTCTGGAACGGTAATTCTGTCTGTATTGGGGTTTCAGGGTAAAGTTTCTGGAACGGCGTTTCAGAATGAGTTGTTTCGAACCGCAATTCTGACTTTTGCGGGCGGTTGGATTCTTCCCTATTGCTGCTGTTGCTATTGTTGTTGCTGCTTGCTGCTGTTGCTGGCGCTGTTGTTGGTATTGCTGCCGCTGTTGGTTTGATGGTTCCCGGTTGCGGCCGCTTGGATCGTTCTCGCTTGCTGCTTTTGCTATCGCTGTTGCGAGGTTTCCGGTTGCTGTTGTTGCTCTCTGTCGTTGCCGTAGTCTACGATTGTATTCGAGTTTATCATGATATGTTAATTGAACCAAATGGGTGAGTATCTATTGATGTGCTACATTGAGTAAATAATAACAAAAGAATAGTATAATCTACGTGCCACTAACCTACACTGTTGGCCTCCTTTTGTTGTTGCGTTCAATTCGTCCAATCAAAATGTTACGATCCTGCGTCCGCCTTGTCGGACGTTTTCTCCAATCGATTGTTCTACTGATCTGTACCTACGAAAATAAGAAGGAGGGAAACACAAGTAAGGAAGACATCATCAGCAATGCAGGATGTAGGCATCATTGTCCCTCTATCTTACGTTGTTGTTTTTGCTGCCTTCGAACCAGTGTTGCCTTCCGATCCATTGTTTCCAATACGGTCCTATGAAAATAGCAAAATAGAAAAAGGAGGAAATACATTCTTATCAGCAATGCAGGTGGCATTCTAATCATTGCCTATCTCTCCCATTTGTACCGTTGCTTGTTCTTACAATAGTTGTTTCGCCGTACCTCGGTCCGTTGTTCCGATATTTTGTTCCGATCCGTTCTCTCAAACTACAGGGGATAATTGTTTGTCAAATTGCTTGTTGCCGATACGTTGTTCAATCTTACTCCTTTCTCACGAAAAACTGGATCTTTATCCTGTTGATATATCTACGCAATGGATGCAGATTCATTGATTTCAAGACGTATATGTAAGGCTGCAGTCCAAACAATATCTATCCAGCAATTCCTCTACAGTCCAATGCCGTCCAATTCCTTTTCCAGCAAAGGCAGTTTTTTCGGATTAAAATATCTCGAGCCTGAATTCCCTGCCTACTAGTGACCATTGCTGATCAGTTCAGTGGGATCCCGCGTTCTCGGACGGAGTGCTTTGTTGTACAAGTACGGTAAACCAACTCTGCTCAAGATAAGTTTGGTAAGATGATTATGAAGGGAAAACAGTATTTTTTGACTCGAAAAGAAAAAAAATCACGCTGTAAAATCACACTGTAAAATCACACTGTAAAATCACCACACTGTAAAATCACAGTGTAAAATCATTTCGAAAAAAAATGTTTTCACTGTGTGTGTGTGTGTGTGTGTGTGTGTGTGGGCATGTGTGTTCCAAACAAAGAATCGATACTTACTAACCTGTCAGATCTACCGCTGTAAATCTAGAACAATGAAGAATAATTCCATTTTCTTATTTAAAAATAAGAACATTAAGTAAATAAATCTCCACCTGCGCTCTTTTTGAATATAGAACAATAAAAAGTAGTGCAATGAGTTTTATTCTTAACGTTCTCAACTTGTGATGCAGTGAGAACTTTTATGTACCGGTGAGGTTGTACTTCTTACCAACACATGTGTGCCGGTGATCTTACTGGTAATGAATTTGCCTAGTTTTGTCCAGCAGTATTCTACGACAGTAGTAGCTACGTAGACAGAAACCGTTGTGTCCAGGTATATTACGATAGTAGTACTAGTAGTAGTAGTAATGTAGGTATGATAATACTAATGACTTCTGTTTCGGTTGTGAAGGGTTATTTGGTACAATTCATGTCATCAATCATGGAATGGCGTTTCAGAATTCAGTCACCGGAACGGCGTTTCAGGCTTTTTGTTTGGAGCATGTTCCAATTTGAAATTTCGAATCATGTTTCAATTTCAAATCTCAAAATGAAGTACTACGTATGGTTTGGTGGTGAAACGGTTTCTTGGACAATTCATGTCAACAGTCATGGAACGGCGTTGCAAAGTTTGAGTTCCAATTTGGTTTCAATTGCAAATCACAAAATTACTGGGTTTTAAACTATTTGTCAGAAAATCTTAACATACATTACCGTATCTCAAAATGGATGATCGGTGTTTCGTATCGTTGTGGTTTGTTTTGGTAACGTTTTCACTTTCCGTTTGCAACGGCGTTGCAGGCTGTACCATTTGTTTACCGTAAAAGTGGAAATATTTGTACATTGTTGCATGATGTTTGTTTGTCGATAGAGTCGCTGAGGTTTGAAGTTGAGTCGATCCTGTTTTTCGTTACCTCATTTGAGAATCTCTTGATATGCGACAAAAAAAACACTTGTAGCAACTTAGATTGCTTTTCACACAATTTTATTTTGTTGTTCTCTAAATTAGCAATCAAACAATGGCGAGACTTCCAAGAAGTACCGCTAAATGTATTGCTAATTCACCACCAGATGAAGTCACAGATGCAGCCGCAACTCCAACCAACGACGTAGCCGGCGCAAATGCAGCGCCAGAACTCAACGGTACTCCAGCATCTACTCCACCACGAAATGAAGGGGCAGCCATAGACCAAGACAGACCTTCAGGTAATACCCCAACAACGTTGTTTGCAAACGATCCAAAAGCTCATCCGGTCAGTGAAGGGTGTGCAGTCGATAAACCAAGGAAGAGGAAACACCAAACATCGAAGAGTCCATCACAGAACATCCGATAACTGTCACGCGACCCTTTTTTTTTTGTCGCAAGGTACTGTCGCAACCCCTTCTTGTGTGTAATTTTAACACGAGTCCCCCTTGCGATTCACTAGGCCAGTATCATGCCTCATTTTCTAACTCTCAATATGTGGGTCGCGTTTATTTTTTCCCCTGGGTCATGAATAATTACTATTAATTTTTAATAAAACTTACCCGTACGATCGCAAATCACATTTACTAAAATTAAATACGCAAGGTCATAACTCACAACCAACCCCCCCCCTATGATTCGGTTGCTTCGTATCATGCTCATTTTTCTCACTCTCAATCCCTGGGTCGCGATTATTTTTTTCCTAGGGTCATGAATATTGATTTTTAATTTTTAATATCACCTACCCGTACATTCACGAATCACATTTACAAAAATGAATTTTGCAATGTCATGACTCACAACCAGTAAAATTTAACTTTAGTGCTTGCGACACACAACCCTTAAAATGTATCTCCATTGCTCGCTACACACTACCCTTATAATTTAATATTTGTGCTCCCAACAAACAACCCTTGAAATTTACTATCATCGCTTGCGACTACCTACCACTACAGTTGAATTATTCGGGTCAAGAATTTGCCTAGTAGTATCGTATGCAAAATATGTATGATATGTATGAGTACCTCTTTCTGTACAATTTAATCGTATTTGTCACACAATGTACTATTTGCAATCATGGTATAGCAACGTATGTAAGATATGCACCTTTTACCCAACTAATCACTTTCCTTGAAGATTTACCCGTGTCGTAGGTGTGAACCAACCCTCATCAAATTAGTGAATGGACTGACACAATGAACAGTATTGGTTCTGAAAACAAGGCCTAAACTTCCTCCATTTCGTCCAGCAATTGCCTCCATGCCGGATCAATATAGTTTTCATCCTCACTTTCCTCTTCAGCAAGACTACTGGCTAACAGTGCCACCATTATTCGATACAGTACTGGTAGGATTGCTTTCTGAGTAGAATCTTTGTAGCATCATTTTCTCCAAATTTATACCAGTTTCGGGATTTTCTCTTAACGTTTGTATCTTCTTGCACAATTTATTGAACACTTTCCGTCCTTCTTTGTCCCATCCATTTGCACTTCCACTTTTTGAATCGCACTATTTTTTTTTCATGTATTTTTTTTTTTTTGGTGCCGTGTATGTTCCATCAAGTTTCATTGACTTTTGTTTTTCCCAATTGCTGTACTCGTTGTCAATTATCATTAGGGCAAAAGCCTCATCCGTAACAGTAAAGATGGTACTAATAAGATCCTTTGTCTTCCTCAGCCTAAAGTTAGTCTTTCCCGGATTAATGGCAGACAGGATTCTTGTCACAAAATAATAAAATTCTTCATTTGCCGCATTTCCGTATCGCCGGTACTCTTTCGCCAGAATTTCCATCGATTCCGTATTTAGAGCTACAGTACCAGGGAATGATGCCGGCACTTTTGCCATTTCACTATCAACTGCGGTGATGTCATCAAATGGCAGTATGATATCATAGTATGGTTGGGTTAGTTGTATGTCGGTCGTAGGCACATATTGAAGAACGTCGAAAGTACCATAATTTCCAGATGATTCAACAATTACGCCGTCACTTACCAAACCAATTTTTTCTAGCCAATGTTTGATTATTGTAGTCTCAATTTAGCCAGGGCTTTTGGTACTGCATTATCAAAGTAGGCACAGAATTTCTTAATGGGTATATTTTTTGGAACGGATATTACACACTCATCGAATTCCTTGCACGATTATTTTATTGGAGAGTGTGTTTGTTGTCATAAATTTCAGGCCACCGTACCATTTCTTCTTCACATATGCCCTCACCTGTCCTTCAATTGTATCTTTACATGTTTTCAATAGTTTCATAGTTTCCGTTTCCATACTATGTCTAGTTCCACAACTCAATGTACTCACTTTATCAACGCTATCGCCGCCCCGCACTGTTTTCAATGGTACCGTGTTGGTAGTTTTTGCAGCATCCTCTTTAGAATTCTCTCTCTTCTTACCTTCGCTCCACCTTTTCATGAAATCCTGTACTAGATCTGGATCCTCATTCGCTATTTCTGTTAATTTTTTTTCGTTCACGTTGTTCTTTTTCTGTTGTCTGCCCTCCGTAGTTTTTTGTTTTGTTGTCTCTTTGGTATTTTCTCTAGTATCCTTATTCTTTTTGGAGCTCCCATCATTGTCATTCACTAACCGAACTCGAATCAGTGTCACTGTCAGTGTCACTTTCAGTGTCACTGTTGCTGCTGTCCATGATGCTAATGTTTTCCGCTTTCCTATTTAGTGGTTTTTCTCTTTCCGCCGTGGTGGTGCCTTTTTGTGTTGCTGCAATGTTTGTGTTCGTCTCGCTGGACATGTTTGTAATGCTTGTATTTTTGGTATTATCTCTAGTGTCTCCATCCCTGACTGCGTTTGCCATATCTGCTATTTTCTTTTCTTGGAGACGTGTTATTTTTGCCTTGGGTAGGTTGGACCATTTTTGTTTCGTCATCTTGTATTTAAATTTTTTCAATTGTTGGTGTTTTTGACAATTTTGTGAATTTTTATGCTGCCTTGTTTTGGCATCGATTGTACGAATTCAGCAATTTGCAATACATTTGTCTTTGTCTAAGCGGGCTTGTGAGCGCGGGCCAACCAAAAAGAACTGTCTGCCTAGCCGCGCCATTTTTTTTCTTCCGTACATTCGCTTCCTATTTCCAAACAAGTAGTACTAGTAACGGTACTAGATTGTACGATACCAATTTATTTTGATGTTCCCCATCCTACTACCGTATCACACCACTTCATATTGAAATCTGTAGAACCGAAAACAGGCACATTATATGGAAAGGTGTTGGAGATAACAATTCTCTGTTAGGGAAAATCCGCACAACGTATGCATTTTCGTTTTAAGGTTAAGTTTCTGTAACGGCGTTCCTGATTGAGTTGTCTGGAACCTCAATTCTGACTTCTTCATTTGTAAGGAACCAGTTGCATTGATGAGCCTGTAATGGAAAATAAGCACAATTTTTGCCACGGCGTTTCTGTGTTGTGTGTCTGGAACGGTGTTGTAGCTAACAATTCACTGTTTTGGAAAATTTACAGAACGTCTTTATTAGCGTTTCAGGTTTAAATTTCTGGAACGGCGTTTCAGATTTAGTTTTCTGGAACGGCAATTCTGACTTTTTCATTTGTAACTAACGTTTTTCACAGTAGTTAATTTTCATATTTACGTATTTAACGAGGACAGGATTGTGCACGTATTCGTGGTAAGTAGGGGTAAGTTTTTCCATAGTAAAGCTTGTTACTAGCACTATTTCACACGTCCCCACGCACCACAAGGAACGGGATAGTTATTGTATTCCTCTAAATCTTCCAGTGAATTCCAACGTTTTTCGTAAAGTTGTAGCCAGTGCACAATAATTCTCTCCTTTCTATCCTCTTCCTCCCTTTTCTCTTTGTTTGCAAATTGTTTGAGTTTTCTTTTTTCCTTCTTAGACTGCTTTTTCGCTTTGTTCATGAATGAATTCCAATTGTTTTTATTCTTGTTGTTTTTCTTCGTTTCTTTGTTTCGTTCCTTTCCGTCCTCAGTTTCTTCGATGTACATTATACTGGTTTTTTCAATGATTGCCTCTTCAGTCATTGTGCGCCACTTGTTTAACCAAAGGGTTGTCAGACAGGGACGGTTACCCGGGTGAAAATGTATGCATTGCTTTATGTGTTTTCTGGCTTCCGGCGTCAGGTTACTCCATTTTTTTGGTGGAACTGTATGACCATTGAGTTCAAGCCTCTCTCGTTCTCCTGATTGTACTGGTCGTCCAATACCCACGTTGTTGTAGCACTGTATGTCCTCCGTTCCTTTCAATGCTGGATAACCGCATAAAATGTGTGCCACAATGATACTCAAAGCCCATACGTGGTCAACGGCATCAGTGTTCGCCTTCCTTGTAGAAAGGAAATATGTCCTCAGTTACGTACTTCAAGCATTGTTCCCAAATTTCTAAAGCTTCTTCTTCATTGAAATGCCCTTTTGGGCTGTCGAGTCTATCTCTAACGTCGTCTATCTTGTTGCATCCATTAAGTATTGTGAGTACCAAGTTGCCGTTTTCGGCACATAGCGCATCGAACCCAGTTTCAAAATGATATAAGAATGGATTTCTCTCGTTGTTTTCATCACCGTCATTTAGCTCAGTCATTCTTGCACAGTACTCCGCCGAATCCAAAAGATACCTAGGCTTCAAAGGCTTCCTCTTGTACGCTGATTGTGTTGTTATGTTCTCCATTTTGCTCTTCATTGTAATAATGACTTACGTTGGGCAAATACCGAGGTATTTTTGTTCAATTACTCGTTGTAAACTGTGAAGGAATAATGCTTACCGCACTTTAAGTGGTGTAAATTTCGTCATCTTCGCAACGATTCGGTTATATTCAAGTAACTGTGTCTTGTGGTTCGACTCCCCCTTAGAACGGTCCATACGTAGTACTTCCCTCCTTACTTTATGTTCCTACTACTAGTTCTATTTCTTTATTTTTCTATGAACAAGTAGTAACCTAAGAAATAATGATTGCTTCTAAGTTTTTGTTGAGTGCAAAAGTTTGTTAGTTTCTGTTGTTTTAAGGATGAATACTGTTCATTCTATGGATTGGTTAGAGTATGAAAGTATATTGCCAATTCTAAGGCTGATACTTTAGTCTTTATGAAAGTTTTAATAGTTTTGTTGTTCCCTGGTCATTTTTTGTCCAAAACCAGTAACCAAATGCACTAATTAGGTTGTGACACACAAACCACCTTGACAGATAAGTCACTTCTGTTTCTTTCATTAATCATCTTATCCATTACACTAACATTATTCATTGTTCAATCCCACAAAAACTCTGATTTTGGAACTTTTAATTGCAAATTAGTGTGTATTTTTCTTCCCAATCCAGTCACCAAATGCAATCATTAGGTGGTTACACAATAACTATGAAAGATAACTCACTTCTGTTTCTTTCATGATTCATCTCACTCATAACAAGAACAATATTCATTGTTCAATCACACGAAATATGGGATTTTCTATTTTTTAATTGCAAATTACTGTCTATTTTTCTTCCCAATCCAGTCACCAAATGCAATCATTAGGTGGTGATACCCAAATCACGACAGATAACTCACTTCTGTTTCTTTCATGATTCATCTCACCCATAACAGGAACAATATTCATTGTTCAATCACACGAAATATGGGATTTTCTATTATTTAATTGCAAATTACTGTGTATTTATCCTCCAAATCCAGTACACAAATGCACTTATTAGGAGGTGGTGACACAAAAACTATGAAAGATAACTCACTTCTGTTTCTTTCATGATTCATCTCACCCATAACAGGAACAATATTCATTGTTCAATCACACGAAATATGGGATTTTCTATTTTTTAATTGCAAATTACTGTGTATTTATCCTCCAAATCCAGTACACAAATGCACTTATTAGGTGGTGACAGACAAACTATGAAAGATAACTCACTTTTGTTTCTTTCATGTTTCATCTCACCCATAACAGGAACAATATTCATTGTTCAATCACACGAAATATTGGATTTTCTATTGTTTAATTGCAAATTAGTGTGTATTTATCCTCCAAATCCAGTACACAAATGCACTTATTAGGTGGTGACACACAAACTATGACAGATAACTCACTTCTGTTTCTTTCATAATCCATCTCACCCATAACAGGAACAATATTCATGGACTAATCACACAAAATATGTGATTTTCTATTTTCTAATTGCAAATTAGTGTGCATTTTTCCTCCAAATCCAGGACCCAAATGCACTAATTAGATGGTGACACACAAACTATGACAGATAACTCACTTCTGTTTCTTTCATGATTCAACTTATCCATAACAGGAACAATATTCATGGGCTAATCACACAAAATATCAGATTTTCTATTTTCTAGTTGCAAATTTGTGTGTATTTTTCCTCCAAATCCATGACCCAAATGCACTCATTAGATGATGACACATAAACTATGACAGATAACTCACTTCTGTTTCTTTCATGTTTCATCTAACCCATAACAGGAACAATATTCATGGGCTAATCACACTAAATTTCAGATTTTCTATCTTCTAATAGCAAATAACTGTGCTTTTTCCCTCCAAATCCAGTACCCAAATGCACTCATTACGTGGTGACACACAAACTTTGAAAGATAACTCACTTCTGTTTCTTTCATGATTCATGTCCCCCATAATAGGAACACTATTTGTGGGTCAATCCCAGAAAATATTGGATTTTCTATTTTTTAATTGCAAAGTACTGTTTTTTTTCCTACAAATCCAGTACCCAAATGCACTTATTAGTAGGTGGTGTCACACAAACTATGACAGATAATAACTCACTTCTGTTTCCTGCATGATTCATTTCACCCATAACAGGAACAATATTCATGGACTAATCACAGTAAATGTCAGATTTTCTATTTTGTAATTGCAAATTACTATTAGATTGGAATTACTATGCATTGATGGTACTACTAATATTAGTACTACAAGTATTAGTAACAACCTTCTGAGAACTTTGAACTACTAACCACTATGAACATCCATGTACTACTACTACGACTACAGTATTACTACAAGAACATGTAATAGTAGACTAATATGAAACAATTCAAATGATCCAGTACTGCGTGTTTTAGTAGTACTCCACTAGTAGTAGTAGGTACTCTATTTTACTTTTGAATATTTCTTACGTACACAATAATTTTTTGGTTAATCTGAATCCAATGTGGAGAAGAAGAACTACTAGTAGTGACGATGTTGAAGTAATATGATAACTTCTTTCCCGCTTAGGCCCTCTTTGCTCTTGTGTTCTATGGTGGTGCATGGCGAAGGCTATGAACGTATACCCAATACAGCATAGTTTCATCATTTGAAGACATCCGACAACTTGGTGAACTGTGGTTTATCCGACCCCACACGGTCGTAAGGGAACCAGGTTGCGCGCTTCACTGTTGTACCATCCGGTAGTTTCTTGTGCACCATGTATCCAGGGTATTGAGGATAATGGTCCTTCTTCTTTGATGCATAACTTTTCAAAACACCAGTTCCAGGTGCTGGCAGACCCGTGATTGTCACCTCACTACCAATTGCGAATTTAGGATACGAGATCACCGGGTCAGGATCTGCGAACAACACCTTCACGTTTCCAGAGCGCTTCTGTCTTATTACGCTGGCTGGTTTTGGGCGAGGAACTTGCAGAAGGTATCCAAGATCTTCAACGTGGCCCAGGTTTGGAGAAACCTTCCTCTCCTTGTACTTCACCTCTCCATTGGATTCGTCTGATGCAGTCTTGTTTTTTTTTTGGTTTCCTAAGGAACGACTTCTTCTTTGCCTTCGTGGATGCGTTCTCTTTAACTGCGTTTGGTTCTGTTGGAGGTACGTTGCCGTTTACTACTTGTACATCGTCTTCTTCTTCATCATCATTGCTTGTGTTACCTCCATCAGTTGACCTATCACTAGAGCTGTCGGTCGATTTGCCTTCCCAAGGAAATCAAAAGAATGATTCCGGCTCATGGATCTCTGTGTTAGTGAACACTATCGATCGTACGGAATATGTGTCATTCTCTTCGATGAACTTCTCGAAGATCTTCAAGTGTTTCTTCATGAAGTCCCACTTTGCAATGTCGGTAGCTCTGTAACTCTGACTCTTGGGTACCTCGATTTTTTCAAATAGTTTGATCAATGAGTCGCCATCGGATTTCAAAGTCTTTTCATCCTCTCTTGAAACAAAACTTACTTGCAAGCTTGCTTCAAACAGGTGTTTTTTGTTATTGAAAACCGAACACAAAAGTTCCTTTGTCAAGGGGACGAATGTTTGAAGTCGATCGAACGAGCGCGCGTGACTGAATGAATGAGACACGAATGAGGCACTAATGAGACACGAATGAGACGCGAGTGAATGAATGAGATGCGAATGAGTCTCGGGATCGATCGTACGAGTCATCTTGCTTCTGCAGGAATGGACCAACATGATTGGAGATGGGAATGGAAGTGGGAATGAGAATTTACCACTTACCGGTTCCGGTTCTCCTTCTTACTAAAAATAGGGCCTTATGTACCAATCTTACCGGGCACAAGGTAATCTCTACAGCCCATTGGTACAAAGGACACGTGCGCATCGAAGTATTAGCGGGTCGATGCCGATTATTAGTGATTTAGTGTGTGCATTGGAGTATTAGCGGGCCAATGCACCGACATGGTGATTTTAGTAAAAGAGCAATTTTCTGCTCACAATTTCAAGTAACAATTTCATGTAATAACCAACAAAGTTAAACTACCAAATACCAACTGTTCACCTCCATTTTTAGAGCCCTCCAAACATTCTTCGAAGAATTACGGAGCGCTCCCGAGGATTGGAACTTGGTCGAAGAAGAGATTTTCTTATTTGCAGCAGGCTGGCTAATCATTGGAGTCAGCGATTCACTTCTTTCATCCGCGCCTTTCTTCAGGCGGAGCATTTACCTTGTCCAAGAACGGACGGCTGGCTATCATTCGGAGTCAGCGACTTTCTACATTTTCTTTTTTCATCCTGCGCGTCTCCAGCGGAATACTTCTTGTCCAAAGATTGGACCGCAGGCTGGCAAACATCAGAACCAGCGGCATTTTCAACAGCAGGATCGGTATCGACACACCAGAATCGATAGGGCCGATTATTATCAAGACAAACAACAGCAGGATCGGTATCGCCACACCAGAAGCGATTGGGCTGATTAAGCAGGATTGGTATCGACACACCAGAATCGATTGGGCCAATTACATATTTTTCTTTTTGTCGGAATAGGAGTACGACGATTTACGGGATACACATCGAAATACGTATCCAAATACGCATCAATACGGAATACGTCGGACGAAATACGCATCAATACGGAATACGTTGAAGGAAATACGCATCGACGATTTACGAAATACCATACGACAATTTACTTTGGATCGGGATACGGATCGGAATACGGATTGAAATACGTCAATATACGACAATTTACTTTGGATCGAGCATACAACAATTTACTCCCAGCTGAATGGAGGAGGATCAACCAACCCGGCACCAAGAGATAGAGATCGCCTTTTCTGAAGAATCGCCGTCAGAAGAGAGCAGTGTACTGTCAAGTTCAGAGAGCAGTGGCGGCACAAGCATTGGAAGCACAAGCAGCATCCACACAAAGGACCCGAGCAGGAAGACAAAGTACAAATACAAGATGGTGGAGTATACGGATAGCCAAGTGCCCACATTGGCAAAGGGGGATGAGAACAAGTTCGAGCGTTGGTACATTCAGTTTGAAGCATTCGCAGATAACAGGAAGTACCGGGACATGTTGTCTACCAAGCCACACAAGGACCTACCTCCAGAAGGAGAGCTTACACCCCGAGAGGACATGAGTACCGCACAGAAGAAGGCCTACCGGTACCACAACAAAGCACTGAATGATCTGTACAAGGCCTTCGCCGACAACAGGACAGGCCTAGCCATCATGGAGAAGTCCAAGATCGATAGGGGGGGTACAGCTGAAAAGAACGCAGAGCTCCGGAAACAGTGGCCCCGAGGTAGAGTACACCGAGTGATTGAAGAGCTCATGAGGGAATACAGGAAAATGAACCAGTCCCGCGACCAACAACAATTGGACATTGATCTAAGGAGTCTAAAGTTGACCATCGGCGCCTCTCCACAGGATTTGGTTGAGGACATCTACGAGTTGCAAAGAAAATACCACTACAAATCCGTCCAGCCCACTATGGCACAACTCATTGTGGCCTACAAAGATGCCCTACCGCCCTACCTACTGATGCAGCTTACACCCTTCATTGATTTGCTGCAAGCAAATGGAACCTCTGAATTGGAGTTTTGGGAATCACTCAATGTCCAAGCCAAAAGTCTGTATGACTCAGCTCGGCGTATCCAAAGCCGGGGAGGTAAAGCCAAGGAGATGAGTTTGTTTGGTGCTGAAATGACAGATTTCGTTGATCCAAGGGACAAGTGGTCCACCAATGCAGTCTGTTACTGGTGCAAAGAACAAGGTCATAAAGCTTACAACTGTCCCAAACGCGCAGCAGGACACCCGCGTGCCGACGACGACAACGGCAACAATGGCAACAGCAATGGCAACAACGGCAGCCGCAACAACAACAATCGGAACAACAACAACGGCAACAATGGCAACCGTGGCAACGGCAATGGCAACGGCAATGGCAAC
This sequence comes from Pseudo-nitzschia multiseries, assembly GCA_037355745.1. Classification (NCBI taxonomy): domain Eukaryota; phylum Bacillariophyta; class Bacillariophyceae; order Bacillariales; family Bacillariaceae; genus Pseudo-nitzschia; species Pseudo-nitzschia multiseries. The sequence continues at coordinate 16,365,112 of CM074784.1, read as the reverse complement.
GGCAATGGCAACGGCAATCGCACCAACAGGAATGGTCACAGGGGCAGACGCCGCAAGTGTGGACTTTGCGGTGGCAATCATGGCACATCTGTCTGTTTTGAAGATGAGAAGAATGCTGCCCGACGCCCCAATGGTTGGAAATCCAAGTTGAAGGATGTTCAGGGAGCAACAATTGACTATGACTTCTGTCTCTCGGCAATGCAAACCTCTACCACTTCACTCCAACTACTCAATGCCCAGAAGCGAGCCACCAAAGGAGAGGTTGTGCCCGAAGGATTTGATCTACTGTATGATGACAATGTCTTTGTTTTTGATACAGGTGCAACCAGCCACAGTTCCAATAGTCTGCAATGTGCCCCCCAATTTGAGAGCTAGTGGTGCCACCATCACCACCCAAAGTGGAGATGAATTGAAGGGCTGCCAGGTTGGGGATATTCCCTGTCAGAAGATTGACAAGGATGGAAACAAGGAGTTTCAGACGCTGTTGCAGGGTGTGAATTTCAACCCAAATTTTGCATTCAACCTGTTCTCAGCCAACTTGGCTTTACAGAATGGTTGGATAGCCACCGGCAGCGACAAGACCGGATGGTCACTCAAGAAAGGGAATCTCCAAGTGAATTTTGATATTCAGATCCCCACCTACACGAGCTGTGTGTGGGTTGGCTATTTTGATCGCATTGCCAATCCTACGGACAACGACAACATTGACATCAACGCAGCCACTGCTACGACTACCACCGATGGAGGAACCAAGATGAACATCAACAAAGCCCACCGCCTTTTGGGACACATGGATGAGAACAGGACGCGTCGGACGGCTGAAACGCTTGGCTGGACCATTACTCGAGGTCCCCTGCTCCCATGTGAAGATTGTGCCAAAGCAAAAGCGAAAAGGAAAGTGCTTCCTACTGAAAGCGAGCATGTTGCTGCTACAAAGCCTGGAGAATGACTCTTTGTGGATATGTCCTCAGTCAAGGCACCCAAAGCTGCCAAAAGCAACAAGCTGACCGCCCCATTTATTACCAAGCCCCATTTTCGCATGATTGTTGATGAGTATTCCACGTGCCGCTTTGTCAATTTCTTTGCCACCAAGGATGGCATGGTTGAACCCACTTGCGCGTTGCTCAACCAATGGAGGTCCAAAGGACAACAGCTAAAGCAAATTCGTTGTGATAAGGCTGGTGAAAATACAGCCCTTGAAGCTCGCCTGGCCTCAGCAGATTGGAAATTTTCTTGCAAGTTCGAGTATACCTCAGTGGATACTCCACAACAGAACAGTGTGGTCAAAACAGCAATCTATCGATCAGTTTGCCGCGCCATGGCTCTTTGCTCTCAAGCCAACGTCCCTAGGGAGTACCGTTTCAGATTCTTCCCCTTGGCGATGAGATGTGGTGTTCAGTTGGACTGGTTGGAGGCTGTCACTGTGAATGGCAATACTATGCCCAAGATCCAACATTTCTCTGGCAAAGTCCCTGCTTTCAGCGCCCACCTCAGAACCTTTGGTGAGGCTGGAGTCGTCCGTGTCAAACGGTCCACAAGTCCAAAACTCAATTATTGCGGGAACCCAGCTTTCTTTGCTGGATATTGTACTGACCGGCCTGGCGATTGCTATGTGATGTACGATCCATTGAAGAACACTTTCACCGCTACCCGTGACATCTACTGGCTGAAGCGAATGTATTTTCCACCCACTGCTCCCAAAGGTGAAGCTCTTAATTTTCATGCTGATTTCCTTGAAGACGGGCATATGGATCTCCCGATCAATGCCCCGCCTCCTCCACAACCTGTCTCCATTTTGCGCACCACCACCAGACATCGACGAGTGCAGTTTCAGGATGCAAGTGGGGGAGACACAGCACCAGCCATTCCCTTCCAACCTGAACCTGAATCTGAATCTGAACCTGACCCAGAAACAGAGGACCCTGCTTTTGATAGTCACGATGACTACTACTCCGATGATATTGAAGAAACCAAGATCGAATATGAAAGCAAGGAGGACTACGACAGCAATGATGACACTGAAGCAGAGGATCCACATGTTGTAACCACTACCCGATATGGCCGAGTAGTAAGGAACTCTCATCTCAATCCGGATGTACGGTACGGAGATATGGCAAGCTATGCAGCTCAATTCACCAACGCTGAAATCCAGTTCCACAAGGCAATGACTGCACTGAAAGAATTCAACCTTCTGTCAGTCTCTATTCCATCTCAGGAAGGCGCTATGAATGAACTCAGTCTACTTGGCGCGGCTGGGAGTGCCTTTGACAACACCAATGAGCTGAAGACCATGAACTACCAGGAATCTATGGCCAGCCCAATGCGAGACAAGTTTACCGAGGGTGTTGATGCTGAACATGAGAAGATGGTCAAGTATGGAGTCTTTGAAGAGATTGACGAAGCCAATATCCCACCAGGCACCAAAATCATGGATACCACTTGGGCCAACAAGATGAAACCTGATGGTACTGTAAGATGCAGGAATGCCGTCCGAGGATTCAAGCAGCTAGATGGCGAGCACTATGATGGCCAAGACAAGTCTTCACCTGTTGTCAGTGATATCTCAATCCGAATTGCAATGATACTGATGGTCATGGCCAATTTTATGGCCTACATTGTGGATGTGGAAGGAGCTTTTCTGAATGGCAAATTTCAGAATGGGGAGAAGATTTTCACCAAGATTCCAGAGGGATATCAGAAATTCTACCCATCATATGTACTCCTCCAATTGCAGAAAACCCTTTATGGGACAATTCAAGCGGCCATACAATTGTGGAGAGAAGCGCGCCGAGCAATGCATGCCATGCAGATGGAAAGATGCAAGGCCGACCCATGCCTATTTTTCAAGTGGATCAACAACAAACTCCTTTTGATGTTGCTATGGGTTGATGATTTTTGCATCATAGGTGAAGCAGCGGAAGTTCTGAAGCACAAGGAGCAACTCAAGTCCCTATTTGAATGCAAGGATGTTGGAGAGATGGATGAGTATGTCGGATGCCACATCGAGCGAGACAAGAAGAACAGAACCCTTCGGATGACCCAACCAGTCAAGATCAAAAGATTTGTCGACGAATTCGAGCTTGATGAATGCAGAGGCAATCCCACAACTCCAGCAGAGCCAGGATCAGTGCTGAAGAAAGAAGGTGAAGGACCAAACGATACTGTTCTCACCAAGGAAGCCCAAACCAAGTACAGGTCCGGAACAGCCATCCTATTGCATATGATGAGATGGTCAAGAATTGAAACACAGAATGCTGTCCGGGAGCTGTCTAGGTTCATGACTGAAGCAAGGAAGTCCCACATGAAGGCGCTGAAGCGTGTGATGAAGTATTGCGCCGGAACACCCAAGAGAGGTCTCACATTAGCCCCAAATGCAGTATGGGATGGTACCAAGGACTTCGTTTTTGAGCTGATTGGATTCAGTGACTCGGAATATGCAAAAGATGAGTCTCGACACAGTGTCAATGGCTGGTCGACTTGGTTGAATGGTGCCAATGTCACAGCAAGATCCAGAATGATGCCAATCATTGCCCTGTCAGTTATGGAAGCCGAACTGTATGCAGCTGTCCTATGTGTCCAAGACATGTTGTACATTTGGAGAGTCATGATGTGTCTCGGATTGCAAATCAAGCTACCCATGGTGATATATGTGGATAACAAGGGTGCAGTTGATTTCTGCAACAACTGGTCCATAGCAGGTCGCACCAGGCATATTGAAGTGAAACAGTATTTCCTACGAGAGCTAAAGGAAATGGGCATCATCAAGGTGATGTGGAAGACAGGCGATGAAATGACAAGTGACCTCTTCACCAAGAATCTTACTGGAGTCCTATTTGAAAAGCATGGCTCCAAGTTCTATGGAAAAGATGAGTACTGCACGAAGCCCAAAAGCAACAAGGATGCAAGCTTCTCTACTGTAGACACAGAGGAAGCATTTTTGGCCTACAGCAAGTTCTGGAGCAGTATCATCGATTGAGTCTATTATCCTTTGAAGCAGGGGAGTGTGTTTGAAGTCGATCAAACGAGCGCGCGTGACTGAATGAATGAGACACGAATGAGGCACGAATGAGGCACGAATGAGGCACGAATGAGACGCGAGTGAATGAATGAGACGCGAATGAGTCTCGGGATCGATCGTACGAGTCATCTTGCTTCTGCAGGAATGGACCAACATGATTGGAGATGGGAATGGAAGTGGGAATGAGAATTTACCACTTACCGGTTCCGGTTCTCCTTCTTACTAAAAATAGGGCCTTATGTACCAATCTTACCGGGCACAAGGTAATCTCTACAGCCCATTGGTACAAAGGACACGTGCGCATCGAAGTATTAGCGGGTCGATGCCGATTATTAGTGATTTAGTGTGTGCATTGGAGTATTAGCGGGCCAATGCACCGACATGGTGATTTTGGTAAAAGAGCAATTTTCTGCTCACAATTTCAAGTAACAATTTCATGTAATAACCAACAAAGTTAAACTACCAAATACCGACTGTTCACCTCCATTTTTAGAGCCCTCCAAACAACGAACAATTGTCCCCCTTCAGGTAGATAATTGTAAGTTGTCAGAAACCGCAAAGACCTCTCAAAAAACTTAGAACCTCCGAGTACTATTTCCGGTCGTGTGAGTCTCATCGGGGAAGTGGTGAAGGCTGAGTTCTTCAAAAATTCTGGCCTTCTGTCGTTGGAAGCATACCCACAAATACATGAGGACCTTTTGAAACGCAAGGGGTATCCAAAATACATCGGAGGGCCATTCCAACTTGAGTATTTTTGGGAATCAGTCAAGGGCCCTATCTCGGCTGCTGCAACACCTTCTCTTATTGGTCCACCAACAACTTCTTTACCCCTAATAGAATTGATTTGTTTCACCAAATCATCAAAGGAGTGACTAGAGGAAAGAAAATGCCTCAATGCGTGGTTAAAGGAAAGACCTTCAAAGAACGAGACCATCTGCCGGACGTATAGCTTCCCTTTCTTTACATCGTCTTTAAATCGTTGATTGAAAAACGGTCCTTCTGTTTCCGGTGAAGGTGCAGGGGGGAATTGGACACAACGTACGTACCAACGCAGTAAGCTTAAATACACTTTCATGTACTTCAGTATGGTGTCGTAGTTAACCACATTCTTTGCCCAGACAGAATGGGACGTGCCTTCCGCTACTTCGTCTTGTCCTTCAACCCGGGTGAATTGTGTTTCGCCTGCCATGGTATTTTCATCGATTTTGATAACGGAGTTGAGGGCTGACTGGAAGGAGTTCCATTTTTCTTTCATTTTGTACTCCTTGAAATGAGTTGTCAGCCCCTTTGCATTCAAGATACAGACCTTCTTTGTCAACTGCGACCCGGAGTCACGTAGGAAAAGATTTACCATCACGTCAACAACCCTTGGTATAGGACCCGAGGATGGTTTGTCTGACGTTTCTTGCTCTCTGAAGTCAGGACGGGTTCCGGAAGAAGAAAGTTTAGTAACAATGAAAACCTTGTTCATGAGATGGCGGAAGACAGATTCGATGTCACGACTGACGGCAGTGATGAGTTTGTCCGTCAAAATATTCTCAGAGTATCCGTTAGGACCCTGTTGCTTCAGACAAGCTTTGACACGTCTTTTCATTGCATCCGTGTGATCCTTGTATTGAGAGTCATCATCAAATAATTCCAATGACAAACTTTGACCGCCTACATTTCCCGAAGACGACGAAGGTTGAGCAGCACCTGTGACTGCTTGATGTGGTGTTTCGGGAACGACTGCTGGTATTTCTACCACATGACTTCTTTTCTTATTCTGTGATGGACTTTTCGATGTTTGGTGTTTCCTCTTCCTTGGTTTATCGACTGCACGCCCTTCACTGGCCGGATGAGCTTTTGGATCGTTTGCAAACAACGTTGTTGGGGTATTACCTGAAGGTCTGTCTTGTTCTATGGCTGCCCCTTCATTTCGTGGTGGAGTAGATGCTGGAGTACCGTTGAGTTCTGGCGCTGCATTTGCGCCGGCTACGTTGTTGGTTGGAGTTGCGGCTGCATCTGTGACTTCATCTGGTGGTGAATTAGCAATACGTTTAGCGGTACTTCTTGGAAGTCTCGCCATTGTTTGATTGCTAATTTAGAGAACAACAAAATAAAATTGTGTGAAAAGCAATCTAAGTTGCTACAAGTGTTTTTTTTGTCGCATATCAAGAGATTCTCAAATGAGGTAACGAAAAACAGGATCGACTCAACTTCAAACCTCAGCGACTCTATCGACAAACAAACATCATGCAACAATGTACAAATATTTCCACTTTTACGGTAAACAAATGGTACAGCCTGCAACGCCGTTGCAAACGGAAAGTGAAAATGTTACCAAAACAAACCACAACGATACGAAACACCGATCATCCATTTTGAGATACGGTAATGTATGTTAAGATTTTCCGACAAATAGTTTAAAACCCAGTAATTTTGTGATTTGCAATTGAAACCAAATTGGAACTCAAACTTTGCAACGCCGTTCCATGACTGTTGACATGAATTGTCCAAGAAACCGTTTCACCACCAAACCATACGTAGTACTTCATTTTGAGATTTGAAATTGAAACATGATTCGAAATTTCAAATTGGAACATGCTCCAAACAAAAAGCCTGAAACGCCGTTCCGGTGACTGAATTCTGAAACGCCATTCCATGATTGATGACATGAATTGTACCAAATAACCCTTCACAACCGAAACAGAAGTCATTAGTATTATCATACCTACATTACTACTACTACTAGTACTACTATCGTAATATACCTGGACACAACGGTTTCTGTCTACGTAGCTACTACTGTCGTAGAATACTGCTGGACAAAACTAGGCAAATTCATTACCAGTAAGATCACCGGCACACATGTGTTGGTAAGAAGTACAACCTCACCGGTACATAAAAGTTCTCACTGCATCACAAGTTGAGAACGTTACGAATAAAACTCATTGCACTACTTTTTATTGTTCTATATTCAAAAAGAGCGCAGGTGGAGATTTATTTACTTAATGTTCTTATTTTTAAATAAGAAAATGGAATTATTCTTCATTGTTCTAGATTTACAGCGGTAGATCTGACAGGTTAGTAAGTATCGATTCTTTGTTTGGAACACACATGCCCACATACACACACACACACACACACACAGTGAAAACATTTTTTTTCGAAATGATTTTACACTGTGATTTTACAGTGTGGTGATTTTACAGTGTGATTTTACAGTGTGATTTTACAGCGTGATTTTTTTTCTTTTCGAGTCAAAAAATACTGTTTCCCTTCATAATCATCTTACCAAACTTATCTTGAGCAGAGTTGGTTTACCGTACTTGTACAACAAAGCACTCCGTCCGAGAACGCGGGATCCCACTGAACTGATCAGCAATGGTCACTAGTAGGCAGGGAATTCAGGCTCGAGATATTTTAATCCGAAAAAACTGCCTTTGCTGGAAAAGGAATTGGACGGCATTGGACTGTAGAGGATTTTTCTTCCCAATCCAGTCACCAAATGCAATCATTAGGTGGTGATACCCAAATCACCACAGATAACTCACTTCTGTTTCTTTCATGATTCATCTCACCCATAACAGGAACAATATTCATTGTTCAATCACACGAAATATGGGATTTTCTATTTTTTAATTGCAAATTACTGTGTATTTATCCTCCAAATCCAGTACACAAATGCACTTATTAGGAGGTGGTGACACAAAAACTATGAAAGATAACTCACTTCTGTTTCTTTCATGATTCATCTCACCCATAACAGGAACAATATTCATTGTTCAATCACACGAAATATGGGATTTTCTATTTTTTAATTGCAAATTACTGTGTATTTATCCTCCAAATCCAGTACACAAATGCACTTATTAGGTGGTGACAGACAAACTATGAAAGATAACTCACTTTTGTTTCTTTCATGTTTCATCTCACCCATAACAGGAACAATATTCATTGTTCAATCACACGAAATATTGGATTTTCTATTGTTTAATTGCAAATTAGTGTGTATTTATCCTCCAAATCCAGTACACAAATGCACTTATTAGGTGGTGACACACAAACTATGACAGATAACTCACTTCTGTTTCTTTCATGATCCATCTCACCCATAACAGGAACAATATTCATGGACTAATCACACAAAATATGTGATTTTCTATTTTCTAATTGCAAATTAGTGTGCATTTTTCCTCCAAATCCAGGACCCAAATGCACTAATTAGATGGTGACACACAAACTATGACAGATAACTCACTTCTGTTTCTTTCATGATTCAACTTATCCATAACAGGAACAATATTCATGGGCTAATCACACAAAATATCAGATTTTCTATTTTCTAGTTGCAAATTTGTGTGTATTTTTCCTCCAAATCCATGACCCAAATGCACTCATTAGATGATGACACATAAACTATGACAGATAACTCACTTCTGTTTCTTTCATGTTTCATCTAACCCATAACAGGAACAATATTCATGGGCTAATCACACTAAATTTCAGATTTTCTATCTTCTAATAGCAAATAACTGTGCTTTTTCCCTCCAAATCCAGTACCCAAATGCACTCATTACGTGGTGACACACAAACTTTGAAAGATAACTCACTTCTGTTTCTTTCATGATTCATGTCCCCCATAATAGGAACAATATTCGTGGGTCAATCCCAGAAAATATTGGATTTTCTATTTTTTAATTGCAAAGTACTGTTTTTTTTCCTACAAATCCAGTACCCAAATGCACTTATTAGTAGGTGGTGTCACACAAACTATGACAGATAATAACTCACTTCTGTTTCCTGCATGATTCATTTCACCCATAACAGGAACAATATTCATGGACTAATCACAGTAAATGTCAGATTTTCTATTTTGTAATTGCAAATTACTATTAGATTGGAATTACTATGCATTGATGGTACTACTAATATTAGTACTACAAGTATTAGTAACAACCTTCTGAGAACTTTGAACTACTAATCACTATGAACATCCATGTACTACTACTACGACTACAGTATTACTACAAGAACATGTAATAGTAGACTAATATGAAACAATTCAAATGATCCAGTACTGCGTGTTTTAGTAGTACTCCACTAGTAGTAGTAGGTACTCTATTTTACTTTTGAATATTTCTTACGTACACAATAATTTTTTGGTTAATCTGAATCCAATGTGGAGAAGAAGAACTACTAGTAGTGACGATGTTGAAGTAATATGATAACTTCTTTCCCGCTTAGGCCCTCTTTGCTCTTGTGTTCTATGGTGGTGCATGGCGAAGGCTATGAACGTATACCCAATACAGCATAGTTTCATCATTTGAAGACATCCGACAACTTGGTGAACTGTGGTTTATCCGACCCCACACGGTCGTAAGGGAACCAGGTTGCGCGCTTCACTGTTGTACCATCCGGTAGTTTCTTGTGCACCATGTATCCAGGGTATTGAGGATAATGGTCCTTCTTCTTTGATGCATAACTTTTCAAAACACCAGTTCCAGGTGCTGGCAGACCCGTGATTGTCACCTCACTACCAATTGCGAATTTAGGATACGAGATCACCGGGTCAGGATCTGCGAACAACACCTTCACGTTTCCAGAGCGCTTCTGTCTTATTACGCTGGCTGGTTTTGGGCGAGGAACTTGCAGAAGGTATCCAAGATCTTCAACGTGGCCCAGGTTTGGAGAAACCTTCCTCTCCTTGTACTTCACCTCTCCATTGGATTCGTCTGATGCAGTCTTGTTTTTTTTTGGTTTCCTAAGGAACGACTTCTTCTTTGCCTTCGTGGATGCGTTCTCTTTAACTGCGTTTGGTTCTGTTGGAGGTACGTTGCCGTTTACTACTTGTACATCGTCTTCTTCTTCATCATCATTGCTTGTGTTACCTCCATCAGTTGACCTATCACTAGAGCTGTTGGTCGATTTGCCTTCCCAAGGAAATCAAAAGAATGATTCCGGCTCATGGATCTCTGTGTTAGTGAACACTATCGATCGTACGGAATATGTGTCATTCTCTTCGATGAACTTCTCGAAGATCTTCAAGTGTTTCTTCATGAAGTCCCACTTTGCAATGTCGGTAGCTCTGTAACTCTGACTCTTGGGTACCTCAATTTTTTCAAATAGTTTGATCAATGAGTCGCCATCGGATTTCAAAGTCTTTTCATCCTCTCTTGAAACAAAACTTACTTGCAAGCTTGCTTCAAACAGGTGTTTTTTGTTATTGAAAACCGAACACAAAAGTTCCTTTGTCAAGGGGACGAATGTTTGAAGTCGATCGAACGAGCGCGCGTGACTGAATGAATGAGACACGAATGAGGCACGAATGAGACACGAATGAGACGCGAGTGAATGAATGAGACGCGAATGAGTCTCGGGATCGATCGTACGAGTCATCTTGCTTCTGCAGGAATGGACCAACATGATTGGAGATGGGAATGGAAGTGGGAATGAGAATTTACCACTTACCGGTTCCGGTTCTCCTTCTTACTAAAAATAGGGCCTTATGTACCAATCTTACCGGGCACAAGGTAATCTCTACAGCCCATTGGTACAAAGGACACGTGCGCATCGAAGTATTAGCGGGTCGATGCCGATTATTAGTGATTTAGTGTGTGCATTGGAGTATTAGCGGGCCAATGCACCGACATGGTGATTTTAGTAAAAGAGCAATTTTCTGCTCACAATTTCAAGTAACAATTTCATGTAATAACCAACAAAGTTAAACTACCAAATACCAACTGTTCACCTCCATTTTTAGAGCCCTCCAAACATTCTTCGAAGAATTACGGAGCGCTCCCGAGGATTGGAACTTGGTCGAAGAAGAGATTTTCTTATTTGCAGCAGGCTGGCTAATCATTGGAGTCAGCGATTCACTTCTTTCATCCGCGCCTTTCTTCAGGCGGAGCATTTACCTTGTCCAAGAACGGACGGCTGGCTATCATTCGGAGTCAGCGACTTTCTACATTTTCTTTTTTCATCTGCGCGTCTCCAGCGGAATACTTCTTGTCCAAAGATTGGACCGCAGGCTGGCAAACATCAGAACCAGCGGCATTTTCAACAGCAGGATCGGTATCGACACACCAGAATCGATAGGGCCGATTATTATCAAGACAAACAACAGCAGGATCGGTATCGCCACACCAGAAGCGATTGGGCTGATTAAGCAGGATTGGTATCGACACACCAGAATCGATTGGGCCAATTACATATTTTTCTTTTTGTCGGAATAGGAGTACGACGATTTACGGGATACACATCGAAATACGTATCCAAATACGCATCAATACGGAATACGTCGGACGAAATACGCATCAATACGGAATACGTTGAAGGAAATACGCATCGACGATTTACGAAATACCATACGACAATTTACTTTGGATCGGGATACGGATCGGAATACGGATTGAAATACGTCAATATACGACAATTTACTTTGGATCGAGCATACAACAATTTACTCCCAGCTGAATGGAGGAGGATCAACCAACCCGGCACCAAGAGATAGAGATCGCCTTTTCTGAAGAATCGCCGTCAGAAGAGAGCAGTGTACTGTCAAGTTCAGAGAGCAGTGGCGGCACAAGCATTGGAAGCGCAAGCAGCATCCACACAAAGGACCCGAGCAGGAAGACAAAGTACAAATACAAGATGGTGGAGTATACGGATAGCCAAGTGCCCACATTGGCAAAGGGGGATGAGAACAAGTTCGAGCGTTGGTACATTCAGTTTGAAGCATTCGCAGATAACAGGAAGTACCGGGACATGTTGTCTACCAAGCCACACAAGGACCTACCTCCAGAAGGAGAGCTTACACCCCGAGAGGACATGAGTACCGCACAGAAGAAGGCCTACCGGTACCACAACAAAGCACTGAATGATCTGTACAAGGCCTTCGCCGACAACAGGACAGGCCTAGCCATCATGGAGAAGTCCAAGATCGATAGGGGGGGTACAGCTGAAAAGAACGCAGAGCTCCGGAAACAGTGGCCCCGAGGTAGAGTACACCGAGTGATTGAAGAGCTCATGAGGGAATACAGGAAAATGAACCAGTCCCGCGACCAACAACAATTGGACATTGATCTAAGGTCTAAAGTTGACCATCGGCGCCTCTCCACAGGATTTGGTTGAGGACATCTACGAGTTGCAAAGAAAATACCACTACAAATCCGTCCAGCCCACTATGGCACAACTCATTGTGGCCTACAAAGATGCCCTACCGCCCTACCTACTGATGCAGCTTACACCCTTCATTGATTTGCTGCAAGCAAATGGAACCTCTGAATTGGAGTTTTGGGAATCACTCAATGTCCAAGCCAAAAGTCTGTATGACTCAGCTCGGCGTATCCAAAGCCGGGGAGGTAAAGCCAAGGAGATGAGTTTGTTTGGTGCTGAAATGACAGATTTCGTTGATCCAAGGGACAAGTGGTCCACCAATGCAGTCTGTTACTGGTGCAAAGAACAAGGTCATAAAGCTTACAACTGTCCCAAACGCGCAGCAGGACACCCGCGTGCCGACGACGACAACGGCAACAATGGCAACAGCAATGGCAACAACGGCAGCCGCAACAACAACAATCGGAACAACAACAACGGCAACAATGGCAACCGTGGCAACGGCAATGGCAACGGCAATGGCAACAGCAATGGCAACGGCAATCGCACCAACAGGAATGGTCACAGGGGCAGACGCCGCAAGTGTGGACTTTGCGGTGGCAATCATGGCACATCTGTCTGTTTTGAAGATGAGAAGAATGCTGCCCGACGCCCCAATGGTTGGAAATCCAAGTTGAAGGATGTTCAGGGAGCAACAATTGACTATGACTTCTGTCTCTCGGCAATGCAAACCTCTACCACTTCACTCCAACTACTCAATGCCCAGAAGCGAGCCACCAAAGGAGAGGTTGTGCCCGAAGGATTTGATCTACTGTATGATGACAATGTCTTTGTTTTTGATACAGGTGCAACCAGCCACAGTTCCAATAGTCTGCGATGTGCCCCCAATTTGAGAGCTAGTGGTGCCACCATCACCACCCAAAGTGGAGATGAATTGAAGGGCTGCCAGGTTGGGGATATTCCCTGTCAGAAGATTGACAAGGATGGAAACAAGGAGTTTCAGACGCTGTTGCAGGGTGTGAATTTCAACCCAAATTTTGCATTCAACCTGTTCTCAGCCAACTTGGCTTTACAGAATGGTTGGATAGCCACCGGCAGCGACAAGATCGGATGGTCACTCAAGAAAGGGAATCTCCAAGTGAATTTTGATATTCAGATCCCCACCTACACGAGCTGTGTGTGGGTTGGCTATTTTGATCGCATTGCCAATCCTACGGACAACGACAACATTGACATCAACGCAGCCACTGCTACGACTACCACCGATGGAGGAACCAAGATGAACATCAACAAAGCCCACCGCCTTTTGGGACACATGGATGAGAACAGGACGCGTCGGACGGCTGAAACGCTTGGCTGGACCATTACTCGAGGTCCCCTGCTCCCATGTGAAGATTGTGCCAAAGCAAAAGCGAAAAGGAAAGTGCTTCCTACTGAAAGCGAGCATGTTGCTGCTACAAAGCCTGGAGAACGACTCTTTGTGGATATGTCCTCAGTCAAGGCACCCAAAGCTGCCAAAAGCAACAAGCTGACCGCCCCATTTATTACCAAGCCCCATTTTCGCATGATTGTTGATGAGTATTCCACGTGCCGCTTTGTCAATTTCTTTGCCACCAAGGATGGCATGGTTGAACCCACTTGCGCGTTGCTCAACCAATGGAGGTCCAAAGGACAACAGCTAAAGCAAATTCGTTGTGATAAGGCTGGTGAAAATACAGCCCTTGAAGCTCGCCTGGCCTCAGCAGATTGGAAATTTTCTTGCAAGTTCGAGTATACCTCAGTGGATACTCCACAACAGAACAGTGTGGTCAAAACAGCAATCTATCGATCAGTTTGCCGCGCCATGGCTCTTTGCTCTCAAGCCAACGTCCCTAGGGAGTACCGTTTCAGATTCTTCCCCTTGGCGATGAGATGTGGTGTTCAGTTGGACTGGTTGGAGGCTGTCACTGTGAATGGCAATACTATGCCCAAGATCCAACATTTCTCTGGCAAAGTCCCTGCTTTCAGCGCCCACCTCAGAACCTTTGGTGAGGCTGGAGTCGTCCGTGTCAAACGGTCCACAAGTCCAAAACTCAATTATTGCGGGAACCCAGCTTTCTTTGCTGGATATTGTACTGACCGGCCTGGCGATTGCTATGTGATGTACGATCCATTGAAGAACACTTTCACCGCTACCCGTGACATCTACTGGCTGAAGCGAATGTATTTTCCACCCACTGCTCCCAAAGGTGAAGCTCTTAATTTTCATGCTGATTTCCTTGAAGACGGGCATATGGATCTCCCGATCAATGCCCCGCCTCCTCCACAACCTGTCTCCATTTTGCGCACCACCACCAGACATCGACGAGTGCAGTTTCAGGATGCAAGTGGGGGAGACACAGCACCAGCCATTCCCTTCCAACCTGAACCTGAATCTGAATCTGAACCTGACCCAGAAACAGAGGACCCTGCTTTCGATAGTCACGATGACTACTACTCCGATGATATTGAAGAAACCAAGATCGAATATGAAAGCAAGGAGGACTACGACAGCAATGATGACACTGAAGCAGAGGATCCACATGTTGTAACCACTACCCGATATGGCCGAGTAGTAAGGAACTCTCATCTCAATCCGGATGTACGGTACGGAGATATGGCAAGCTATGCAGCTCAATTCACCAACGCTGAAATCCAGTTCCACAAGGCAATGACTGCACTGAAAGAATTCAACCTTCTGTCAGTCTCTATTCCATCTCAGGAAGGCGCTATGAATGAACTCAGTCTACTTGGCGCGGCTGGGAGTGCCTTTGACAACACCAATGAGCTGAAGACCATGAACTACCAGGAATCTATGGCCAGCCCAATGCGAGACAAGTTTACCGAGGGTGTTGATGCTGAACATGAGAAGATGGTCAAGTATGGAGTCTTTGAAGAGATTGACGAAGCCAATATCCCACCAGGCACCAAAATCATGGATACCACTTGGGCCAACAAGATGAAACCTGATGGTACTGTAAGATGCAGGAATGCCGTCCGAGGATTCAAGCAGCTAGATGGCGAGCACTATGATGGCCAAGACAAGTCTTCACCTGTTGTCAGTGATATCTCAATCCGAATTGCAATGATACTGATGGTCATGGCCAATTTTATGGCCTACATTGTGGATGTGGAAGGAGCTTTTCTGAATGGCAAATTTCAGAATGGGGAGAAGATTTTCACCAAGATTCCAGAGGGATATCAGAAATTCTACCCATCATATGTACTCCTCCAATTGCAGAAAACCCTTTATGGGACAATTCAAGCGGCCATACAATTGTGGAGAGAAGCGCGCCGAGCAATGCATGCCATGCAGATGGAAAGATGCAAGGCCGACCCATGCCTATTTTTCAAGTGGATCAACAACAAACTCCTTTTGATGTTGCTATGGGTTGATGATTTTTGCATCATAGGTGAAGCAGCGGAAGTTCTGAAGCACAAGGAGCAACTCAAGTCCCTATTTGAATGCAAGGATGTTGGAGAGATGGATGAGTATGTCGGATGCCACATCGAGCGAGACAAGAAGAACAGAACCCTTCGGATGACCCAACCAGTCAAGATCAAAAGATTTGTCGACGAATTCGAGCTTGATGAATGCAGAGGCAATCCCACAACTCCAGCAGAGCCAGGATCAGTGCTGAAGAAAGAAGGTGAAGGACCAAACGATACTGTTCTCACCAAGGAAGCCCAAACCAAGTACAGGTCCGGAACAGCCATCCTATTGCATATGATGAGATGGTCAAGAATTGAAACACAGAATGCTGTCCGGGAGCTGTCTAGGTTCATGACTGAAGCAAGGAAGTCCCACATGAAGGCGCTGAAGCGTGTGATGAAGTATTGCGCCGGAACACCCAAGAGAGGTCTCACATTAGCCCCAAATGCAGTATGGGATGGTACCAAGGACTTCGTTTTTGAGCTGATTGGATTCAGTGACTCGGAATATGCAAAAGATGAGTCTCGACACAGTGTCAATGGCTGGTCGACTTGGTTGAATGGTGCCAATGTCACAGCAAGATCCAGAATGATGCCAATCATTGCCCTGTCAGTTATGGAAGCCGAACTGTATGCAGCTGTCCTATGTGTCCAAGACATGTTGTACATTTGGAGAGTCATGATGTGTCTCGGATTGCAAATCAAGCTACCCATGGTGATATATGTGGATAACAAGGGTGCAGTTGATTTCTGCAACAACTGGTCCATAGCAGGTCGCACCAGGCATATTGAAGTGAAACAGTATTTCCTACGAGAGCTAAAGGAAATGGGCATCATCAAGGTGATGTGGAAGACAGGCGATGAAATGACAAGTGACCTCTTCACCAAGAATCTTACTGGAGTCCTATTTGAAAAGCATGGCTCCAAGTTCTATGGAAAAGATGAGTACTGCACGAAGCCCAAAAGCAACAAGGATGCAAGCTTCTCTACTGTAGACACAGAGGAAGCATTTTCGGCCTACAGCAAGTTCTGGAGCAGTATCATCGATTGAGTCTATTATCCTTTGAAGCAGGGGAGTGTGTTTGAAGTCGATCAAACGAGCGCGCGTGACTGAATGAATGAGACACGAATGAGGCACGAATGAGGCACGAATGAGGCACGAATGAGACGCGAGTGAATGAATGAGACGCGAATGAGTCTCGGGATCGATCGTACGAGTCATCTTGCTTCTGCAGGAATGGACCAACATGATTGGAGATGGGAATGGAAGTGGGAATGAGAATTTACCACTTACCGGTTCCGGTTCTCCTTCTTACTAAAAATAGGGCCTTATGTACCAATCTTACCGGGCACAAGGTAATCTCTACAGCCCATTGGTACAAAGGACACGTGCGCATCGAAGTATTAGCGGGTCGATGCCGATTATTAGTGATTTAGTGTGTGCATTGGAGTATTAGCGGGCCAATGCACCGACATGGTGATTTTAGTAAAAGAGCAATTTTCTGCTCACAATTTCAAGTAACAATTTCATGTAATAACCAACAAAGTTAAACTACCAAATACCGACTGTTCACCTCCATTTTTAGAGCCCTCCAAACAACGAACAATTGTCCCCCTTCAGGTAGATAATTGTAAGTTGTCAGAAACCGCAAAGACCTCTCAAAAAACTTAGAACCTCCGAGTACTATTTCCGGTCGTGTGAGTCTCATCGGGGAAGTGGTGAAGGCTGAGTTCTTCAAAAATTCTGGCCTTCTGTCGTTGGAAGCATACCCACAAATACATGAGGACCTTTTGAAACGCAAGGGGTATCCAAAATACATCGGAGGGCCATTCCAACTTGAGTATTTTTGGGAATCAGTCAAGGGCACTATCTCGGCTGCTGCAACACCATCTCTTATTGGTCCACCAACAACTTCTTTACCCCTAATAGAATTGATTTGTTTCACCAAATCATCAAAGGAGTGACTAGAGGAAAGAAAATGCCTCAATGCGTGGTTAAAGGAAAGACCTTCAAAGAACGAGACCATCTGCCGGACGTATAGCTTCCCTTTCTTTACATCGTCTTTAAATCGTTGATTGAAAAATGGTCCTTCTGTTTCCGGTGAAGGTGCAGGGGGGAATTGGACACAACGTACGTACCAACGCAGTAAGCTTAAATACACTTTCATGTACTTCAGTATGGTGTCGTAGTTAACCACATTCTTTGCCCAGACAGAATGGGACGTGCCTTCCGCTACTTCGTCTTGTCCTTCAACTCGGGTGAATTGTGTTTCGCCTGCCATGGTATTTTCATCGATTTTGATAACGGAGTTGAGGGCTGACTGGAAGGA
Source organism: Pseudo-nitzschia multiseries (assembly GCA_037355745.1). Taxonomy (NCBI): domain Eukaryota; phylum Bacillariophyta; class Bacillariophyceae; order Bacillariales; family Bacillariaceae; genus Pseudo-nitzschia; species Pseudo-nitzschia multiseries. Next base: position 16,347,214 of record CM074784.1, on the reverse strand, counting down.
GTTCCATTTTTCTTTCATTTTGTACTCCTTGAAATGAGTTGTCAGCCCCTTTGCATTCAAGATACAGACCTTCTTTGTCAACTGCGACCCGGAGTCACGTAGGAAAAGATTTACCATCACGTCAACAACCCTTGGTATAGGACCCGAGGATGGTTTGTCTGACGTTTCTTGCTCTCTGAAGTCAGGACGGGTTCCGGAAGAAGAAAGTTTAGTAACAATGAAAACCTTGTTCATGAGACGGCGGAAGACAGATTCGATGTCACGACTGACGGCAGTGATGAGTTTGTCCGTCAAAATATTCTCAGAGTATCCGTTAGGACCCTGTTGCTTCAGACAAGCTTTGACACGTCTTTTCATTGCATCCGTGTGATCCTTGTATTGAGAGTCATCATCAAATAATTCCAATGACAAACTTTGACCGCCTACATTTCCCGAAGACGACGAAGGTTGAGCAGCACCTGTGACTGCTTGATGTGGTGTTTCGGGAACGACTGCTGGTATTTCTACCACATGACTTCTTTTCTTATTCTGTGATGGACTTTTCGATGTTTGGTGTTTCCTCTTCCTTGGTTTATCGACTGCACGCCCTTCACTGGCCGGATGAGCTTTTGGATCGTTTGCAAACAACGTTGTTGGGGTATTACCTGAAGGTCTGTCTTGTTCTATGGCTGCCCCTTCATTTCGTGGTGGAGTAGATGCTGGAGTACCGTTGAGTTCTGGCGCTGCATTTGCGCCGGCTACGTTGTTGGTTGGAGTTGCGGCTGCATCTGTGACTTCATCTGGTGGTGAATTAGCAATACGTTTAGCGGTACTTCTTGGAAGTCTCGCCATTGTTTGATTGCTAATTTAGAGAACAACAAAATAAAATTGTGTGAAAAGCAATCTAAGTTGCTACAAGTGTTTTTTTTGTCGCATATCAAGAGATTCTCAAATGAGGTAACGAAAAACAGGATCGACTCAACTTCAAACCTCAGCGACTCTATCGACAAACAAACATCATGCAACAATGTACAAATATTTCCACTTTTACGGTAAACAAATGGTACAGCCTGCAACGCCGTTGCAAACGGAAAGTGAAAATGTTACCAAAACAAACCACAACGATACGAAACACCGATCATCCATTTTGAGATACGGTAATGTATGTTAAGATTTTCCGACAAATAGTTTAAAACCCAGTAATTTTGTGATTTGCAATTGAAACCAAATTGGAACTCAAACTTTGCAACGCCGTTCCATGACTGTTGACATGAATTGTCCAAGAAACCGTTTCACCACCAAACCATACGTAGTACTTCATTTTGAGATTTGAAATTGAAACATGATTCGAAATTTCAAATTGGAACATGCTCCAAACAAAAAGCCTGAAACGCCGTTCCGGTGACTGAATTCTGAAACGCCATTCCATGATTGATGACATGAATTGTACCAAATAACCCTTCACAACCGAAACAGAAGTCATTAGTATTATCATACCTACATTACTACTACTACTAGTACTACTATCGTAATATACCTGGACACAACGGTTTCTGTCTACGTAGCTACTACTGTCGTAGAATACTGCTGGACAAAACTAGGCAAATTCATTACCAGTAAGATCACCGGCACACATGTGTTGGTAAGAAGTACAACCTCACCGGTACATAAAAGTTCTCACTGCATCACAAGTTGAGAACGTTACGAATAAAACTCATTGCACTACTTTTTATTGTTCTATATTCAAAAAGAGCGCAGGTGGAGATTTATTTACTTAATGTTCTTATTTTTAAATAAGAAAATGGAATTATTCTTCATTGTTCTAGATTTACAGCGGTAGATCTGACAGGTTAGTAAGTATCGATTCTTTGTTTGGAACACACATGCCCACACACACACACACACACACACACACAGTGAAAACATTTTTTTTCGAAATGATTTTACACTGTGATTTTACAGTGTGGTGATTTTACAGTGTGATTTTACAGTGTGATTTTACAGCGTGATTTTTTTTCTTTTCGAGTCAAAAAATACTGTTTCCCTTCATAATCATCTTACCAAACTTATCTTGAGCAGAGTTGGTTTACCGTACTTGTACAACAAAGCACTCCGTCCGAGAACGCGGGATCCCACTGAACTGATCAGCAATGGTCACTAGTAGGCAGGGAATTCAGGCTCGAGATATTTTAATCCGAAAAAACTGCCTTTGCTGGAAAAGGAATTGGACGGCATTGGACTGTAGAGGAATTGCTGGATAGATATTGTTTGGACTGCAGTCTTACATATACGTCTTGAAATCAATGAATCTGCATCCATTGCGTAGATATATCAACAGGATAAAGATCCAGTTTTTCGTGAGAAAGGAGTAAGATTGAACAACGTATTGGCAACAACAATTCGACCGACAATTTTCCCCTGTAGTTTGAGAGAACGGATCGGAACAAAATATCGGAACAACGGACCAAGGTACGGCAAACAACTATTGTAAGAACAAGCAACGGTACAAATGGAAGAGATAGGCAATGATTAGAATGCCACCTGCATTGCTGATAAGAATGTATTTCCTCCTTTTTCTATTTTGCTATTTTCATAGGACCGTATTGGAAACAATGGATCGGAAGGCAACACTGGGTCGAAGGAGCAAAAACAACAACGTAAGATAGAGGGACAATGATGCCTACATCCTGCATTGCTGATGATGTCTTCCTTACTTGTGTTTCCCTCCTTCTTATTTTCGTAGGTACGGATCAGTAGAACAATCAATTGGAGAAAACGTCCGACAAGGCAGACGCAGGATCGTAACAATTTGATCGGACGAATTGAACGCAACAACAAAAGGAGGCCAACAGTGTAGGTTAGTGGCACGTAGATTATACTATTCTTTTGTTATTACTTACTCAATGTAGCACATCAATAGATACTCACCCATTTGGTTCAATTAACATATCATGATAAACTCGAATACAATTGTAGACTACGGCAACGACAGAGAGCAACAACAGCAACCGGAAACCTCGCAACAGCGATAGCAAAAGCAGCAAGCGAGAACGATCCAAGCGGCCGCAACCGGGAACCATCAAACCAACAGCGGCAGCAATACCAACAACAGCGCCAGCAACAGCAGCAAGCGGCAACAACAATAGCAACAGCAGCAATAGGGAAGAATCCAACCGCCCGCAAAAGTCAGAATTGCGGTTCGAAACAACTCATTCTGAAACGCCGTTCCAGAAACTTTACCCTGAAACCCCAATACAGACAGAATTACCGTTCCAGAATACTAAATCCGAAACGCCATTACAGAATCTTGACCCAGAAACGCCAATACACCAGACTTTCAAGTCAGAATTGCCGTTCCAGACAACTCAATCTGAAACGCCGTTCCAGAATCTTGACCCAGAAACGCAAGCAATACAGCAAACGTTCAAGTCAGAATTGCCATTCCAGAGAACTCTATCTGAAACGCCGTTCCAGTAACTTGACCAAGAAACGCCAATACAGCAGACATTCAAGTCAGAATTGCCGTTCCAGACAACTCAATCTGAAAGGCCGTTACAGAAACTTGACCCAGAAACGCCAATACAGCAGACATTCAAGTCAGAATTGCCGTTCCAGACAACTCAATCTGAAACGCCGTTCCAGAAACTTGACCCAGAAACGCCAATACAGTGATTCTGCGGATTTTCAAGCGGGCGGAACTGGGAACGATCTAACCAACAGCGGCAGCGATAGCAACAGGTGGGAACATTTGAAGCGGCCACAAAAGTCAGAATTGCCGTTCCCGACAACTGAATCTGAAACGCCGTTCCACAAACTTGACCCGGAAACGCACTCCATGGGCAAATCGATTCATCATCTTCCTCAAACAGCTAATCTGCAAAGAGTCCGGCACTGGTCACACAAGAATGGCACCCGGTGCAATGGGATTGAATACAACAACAAAGCAATTGGCAACAAAAGCAATGAAGCAAAAATCAAAGAGGAAACGGGGGAAGACAGAGTGAAAGAGAATGACATCAAAATTTCTCCAAAACGGAGCAGCATCATCATCAACAATCCACCAGACTTACAAACACTTGTCGGAGATAAAACACAAGAAGCGTCAAAGTATGAAGGAAATTGTACAACATGTCGAGCAAATAGCATTGAAAACAGTTCACAAGAATGGGTTTCGAGGTAAATTCATGGAAACACGATGTGGTTTTAAAACAATTGGAGAAAGGGAATACACATCGGAAGAGGCGGTGTCTATTGATAGTTTCAAGACATTGGATAGTACCGACGATAAGTTTCTTTTAGCAGTCGCCGAATCAGAACCATCATTGAGAATCTTTGCAAAAGCTTCCACAAAATTTGTAAAACAACGCTTGGGTACTCCCAAAAATATAGAAATTACAAGAACATTTGCTGCGGAAATTGTTCAATCTAAACCCAAAATAGGCCGAGGAACCAAATGTGACAGTGTAAACAGTGGATATGGTATTATTGGGATGAGACCAAATCGATTGAAATCGGGAAATGGTGTGTATGTTTTCAAAAAGAATGTGGAACCGAAAACACAAGACCACCTTGAACAGAAAGCCCTACACATTGTGAAGGAAATGCAGCTTTGTTTACGTGAAATGTCCAAATTTGTCAACCTTGAAACAACTGTGATGAATGAGGTTGTTAGTTGTACAACACTGAATGCAATCGACCATCACGCTACGGCCTTTTCTATTGGAAAGGATTATCACTCGAAATGCCATACCGATGCCGATATGTTCTATACAAGGCTGATGGTTATTGCTCCAAAACATGTAGGTGATGACGAGGTGATTTATTACTTTGTGTTCCCAACGTATAAAGTGAAAATTCCATTGAGGTCAGGCGATACTCTATTGTTCAATCCATTAGTATTACATAGCTGTTCGAATCCAAAATACGAAGGCTGTTATATTATGAGTGCCTATGTATCGACAAAAACTGTGCTAAGAGCTGATCCTCTATAATATATTAAACAATAATTTAAAGTTAGACGTTCCATTCACTTCGTTTGTTTTCCTGTGACATTGTGCAATCATTTTGGAGTAGCTATCAATCAAAACGTAGGAGAAATATGTTACGATCAATATGGAGGAGCATTCAATTCTTCACTAATACTAAGTTATTATGGATATTGTAGTAGGAAAACAATTAAGTATTGGATGTATCAGAGAGGACCTCACTATAGTCATCATCGTTCCATAACATTGAACAATCATCACCTGAATTAGTAGCATCATCATTATTGTCGCTGTCCTCTTCAACAATAGTGCATTGGGAGTAGAGTGCCTCTTCATTAGGCAAAGATGACGTTGTCTTGTGGAATTCATCCAGCCAAGCCCTTCGATTCGAGACAACTAGATATGAGTTTGATTGCAATGTACCAATTGCATCAAGTTCTGGGACAACTGCTACATCGGAAAGTATGCTGTCGACATGAAATAAGGACAGGGAATTGTCGTCTACTTCACCTCTCGTCACAAATGACGAAGCTGTTGGTAGTGGAGTGGATTTAAATTTGGTCACTGCTGCATAAATGCCTTCGTCGGCAATTTCGTACTCAGAAACAAATGAGTAAGGCTGCTTCAGATTGTAGAGTTCAAGGAAACACATAATATGGCAGGGTATTTCACATGTGTCGACATCAAACAAGGCCCAATCATACCAGACAGAGTTTAGTTGGCCACCATCGGAACGATATGAAGGGTGGCTCCGAAACAAGTAATTTTGCTGTGTGCATTTGTCAAACCTGTTATGTTCAGTAAATCCTTTCACAAACGTAGAGTCCTGCAAAAGTGGAAGCACATTCTGACATACAAAAGACAACACAATGGGAGAAATATAGGGTTTTGTTTTGTTCGATGACCTAACCCATCTCATAGTACTTGCCCCATCGTCATTAATGAAAACGTGAAATTTTGAACCAGAAACTTCGGGAGGGACTCGATTACCAGAAACATCTTCTGCCGTCACTAAATTAAACTTGGAAGTAGCTACTCGTAGCAGCATTTTTTCTTCCTGTCGCTTTGCCGTTTGCATTATCAATGTCAAAGCATTCTGTTGAGTGTTCTTCGAGGGTGCTTTGATTTCAGTTTTGTGGTGTGATTCCGAATAAGAAGAATCCCATCCGCATGGAAGTCCCCAAAGTTTAATTTACTCAACAAGGTGAAAGTATAGATGGTTTTTGATCAGTTTCGTACCCATTCCCTCTCTTAGGCAGGTAGAATTAATACAATTGATAAAATGGATTATCATCTTGGGGAGATTTTCCAATCCAGAAATGGGTGTATTCCCATGCTTCAAGAATTCTTCCATGGACAGTATCAGTTGAATTACCTCTACTTGTTTCTGAATAAATGTCGCGTCCTTGATGATGTTTATTGCCACATCGGAACAAAGGGTGATCAGAATGGAAATGAGCATTCCCAAATAATCATTACCCTCCTTTTTGGTAATGGAGAGAAGCTGACTGGAAAACTTGGTTCTGGGGAAATCTCTGTCCGATTGCCTTGACAAAAGACCACCGTATAACTGCGCAAGTGAACCAATAGTAGCTGATGTGCCATTCGTGTTTAAATCAGGGGCATACCAACACTTAGGACTACCTTTTAACAATGAATCGAGTGATTCTACTGCCCGACGTGCTACACCCAGTTGATGCATATGCAAACACTCACCGGGAGTAGCAAAGTGAATGTTGTTGACATTACTACCAAAATTGAGGCTGTGAAAAGCATTTTTTATGGGATGGTGCGAAATGCTTTTGAAGTACTCCAGGTGTTCCTGTGCAGAATTGTTTGGGGGGGATTCAAAATCTTCTGGAACCCAGAGCCGAGTCAGTTCCTCCACTTGGGCTTTTGGTTTATGGATGACACGTGTAGGACATGTACAATGTCGGCACAATTTCTTCACCTTTTGCGTTTAGGATCCATACTTTCCACATAGTTTGTCATGAAGTTCTGTATCCCCAACAACATAGGCAATTGCAAATTTCATTTTCACTTTGAACACTTTTCCTGAATACGGAAGATAATCCCACTCCAACCCGCCCTGCATTTCACATACTTCCTTGAAAGATTGCAAAGCCAATGCAAGCGCGGTGTGTAGATTTTGAATATTATCTTTCGCCGTGGTTTTTTTCGTGTGTCTTATGCTCTCAATTTCAGTGTCGGGATGAAAATAAATTGTGGTCCAAGCGTCAGGTCGTTTTCTTGCTTCAGTATTGAAAATACCAAGAGTCATGTTGAGAGGAGTGAGTGACAGACGGCCATGTGCATCCAAGCTGATTCCATCCATGTAGAAAATGATCGGAACAAGGATTTCATCATTTTCAATGCAGATCTGCTTCCCCGATTCCGTCCACCAAGAGCCGTGGTGTAGTTCTGTTATGTATGTTTCATTGGTGAGTGGTGGGTTGTTTTCGGGTGAAAGAGGAGTCTCGACATTTGGAAAAGACAAATTGGTTTCTTGCATCAACTCCTTATTGGTCAGAAGGGAATGAAGTGCGTCTGGGAAGGAGCGAACAAATATTTGGGTGGGTAAATTGCAAGGTAACCAGTTAATTATGTGTGGCTCGAACTTGGTCTCTGAAATACCAAAATTGGACTTGATTTCACTAAATATGGCTTCTCGATGGCGGGGGTAGATAGAGCTAAAGTCAACACCATGAATAGTTTGACATTCGTTTGCCCATTGAAAAATAGATTTGAATGTGTTTAGAGGTAACTTGTGTTTCGTCATTAGATTCATGAGCTTTATTTCAGCAATGAGCCTATTGGTAGGTGAAAAAGAAAGATGAGATCGGATCAATTGCTCTTTTTCATTGATGTTTGGTTGGGATGCAGTGGGTTCCGAAGCATCCATACCATTATCGTTCTGAATAGGAAGGCAAATTTCTTCATGAATAACCATGTCATCGTTGTTGCTGTTGTCTTCTGAAGGAAACAACTGTGATTCCATTACATTTCTATCCATTGGTGGAACAAATAAGTTGTGTACTACCTGACTGTTTAGAACAGAGTTGAACGTTTCGTTTGAGGATGCCTTGTTAGTGTGAGCGGCAGCAACAGAAGCGGAAGGAACAATTGGACCATTCTCCATCAATGTCAGGCCATATTGTGTAGGTGAATGACGAACTGTACTAGTGGTTTCTTCTTTGGCAGATGATGAAAATTCCATTAGGTTATGCTTTAAATAGAAATCACGGCAAAAAGCTATTGAATCAAGGTGTCGTGAAAGGCCTCGTGATACATATCGGTATGATTTGTGTGTAGACGAATCTTGTCTGCTTCCGATGAATGTCTTCGATTTGCCCTTACAGGACATGCAGCTACGACATATAAATGATTTGGGAATTTTGGTATAACAACCACTCTTGAAGTGATGGCAACTTTTACTAGGTTGTGACATATTCTTCTATTGGAAGAAGGGAGGGGGAGAAATGGTTTCAATGGGGGTGTTAAATAAACATGATGAAAATGAGCATGATGCTATCGGATCGAGCATGAAAAGGCATGATGGTATGAAAAAAGAAACGCCGTGACATAGAAACAAGGCAGAAACATAGTACTAGTACGAAGTAGCAAACAAACACTTCTGAAAATAATTTTATTGCATATCTTGGGTTAAGGTTAGGAATTTGTTTGGCACCGAGATTTCAAATTTAAACATGATTCGAACACAAAAGCATGAAACGCCGTTCCGGTTACTGAATTCTGAAACGCCGTTCCATGATTGTTGACATGAATTGTACAAAAAATCGTTTCACAACTCGAACAGAAATCGATACTATCATACCTACATTACTACTACTACTACTACTATCATAATACACCCAGACACATATCTAAGAAAAAAGTATTTTTGGAAACAAAATAAAAGAAAGAATGGTGGTGAAATCGTGTAGGAGGAAGTTAGTGCTGTAGAGTTCTACGAAAATTTGTTAAGACGAGCATGATGCTATCGAAGCGAGCATTAAAAGGCACGATGGTATGAAAGAAGACACGACGTGACATACCGTAAAAAACAACGCGGAAACGTAGCAAACTAACACTTCTGAAACTAATTTTATTTCATATCTTGGGTTAAGGTTAGAAAGTGTGGTAGTGAAAAGTAGATTTTTTAAATGAATTTAGTCAAAATGGAGAGATCAATGGACATTTTGAGATTTCGGGGAGAATTTTGGTCGCAACATGAGGGGGGTCGATAATCTTTACCACAAAAATTGTGAATTTAAAAAAATACCCTTGCGCATAACAAACGCAGGGTCGATTTTCTGAAAATAGGGCTTGCGAGGGGTCGCGTGGGGTTGCGTGACAGTTATTGGACGAATAAGAAAAGAAGTCATGTGGTAGAAATACCAGCAGTCGTTCCCGAAACACCACATCAAGCAGTCACAGGTGCTGCTCAACCTTCGTCGTCTTCGGGAAATGTAGGCGGTCAAAGTTTGTCATTGGAATTATTTGATGATGACTCTCAATACAAGGATCACACGGATGCAATGAAAAGACGTGTCAAAGCTTGTCTGAAGCAACAGGGTCCTAACGGATACTCTGAGAATATTTTGACGGACAAACTCATCACTGCCGTCAGTCGTGACATCGAATCTGTCTTCCGCCATCTCATGAACAAGGTTTTCATTGTTACTAAACTTTCTTCTTCCGGAACCCGTCCTGACTTCAGAGAGCAAGAAACGTCAGACAAACCATCCTCGGGTCCTATACCAAGGGTTGTTGACGTGATGGTAAATCTTTTCCTACGTGACTCCGGGTCGCAGTTGACAAAGAAGGTCTGTATCTTGAATGCAAAGGGGCTGACAACTCATTTCAAGGAGTACAAAATGAAAGAAAAATGGAACTCGTTATCAAAATTGATGAAAATACCACGGCAGGCGAAACACAATTCACCCGGGTTGAAGGACAAGACGAAGTAGCGGAAGGCACGTCCCATTCTGTCTGGGCAAAGAATGTGGTTAACTACGACACCATACTGAAGTACATGAAAGTGTATTTAAGCTTACTGCGTTGGTACGTACGTTGTGTCCAATTCCCCCCTGCACCTTCACCGGAAACAGAAGGACCGTTTTTCAATCAACGATTTAAATACGATGTAAAGAAAGGGAAGCTATACGTCCGGCAGATGGTCTCGTTCTTTGAAGGTCTTTCCTTTAACCACGCATTGAGGCATTTTCTTTCCTCTAGTCACTCCTTTGATGATTTGGTGAAACAAATCAATTCTATTAGGGGTAAAGAAGTTGTTGGTGGACCAATAAGAGAAGGTGTCGCAGCAGTCGAGATAGTGCCCTTGACTGATTCCCAAAAATACCTCAAGTTGGAATGGCCATCCGATGTGTCCAAGATACCCCTTGCATTTCAAAAGGTCCTCATGTATTTGTGGGTATGCTTCCAACGACAGAAGGCCAGAATTTTTGAAGAACTCAGCCTTCACCACTTCCCCGATGAGTCATTACTACATGACAATTTGTACAACAAACTATTGCCCAATCTCTATGAGTCTTCGTTTTTGGTTGGAAAATACACAATACAAGGAGTGGACATTAAGGTGGGGATTATTCGATTCAACCTGTTATCTTCTCTTCACTTTTGCAAGATTATGGAGCACCGGAAAACTCTTAACCAGTTGTACAGAGTAGGCGTTGACTTTGCCAAACAATTGGTCACTCTTTCTACTGAAAAGAAAACGGCCGAACGTGACATATTTGTGGACGGTTACGATCCTGAGGACAAAGTTCACGTGAAGACATTGTTGCAACATTACCTCCTGAGTTTGTCCTGTGTTGACAATGTTGTTTCAACGCCAGACCAACTTGAAGAGGTGAATCTTGTTTGCGACGAATTGCTCGACTATGTTCTAACATCTCGTTTGTTACGTGATGCTGAAGGTACACGTGTTTCGGTTAGTAGGGATATGGTTTCAAAGGAAATAATGAAGGCTGTACTTGGCCATAAAGAAAAAACTTCTTTTAACGTTGACCATGCACATGAGGGTCTGGACTATTTGTTGAAAGCAGAGCAAATGTCTTTGTCGTCGCGCTCTAATCCAGGTGAACCTCACCGCAAAGATCGGTTATTCATTTTCACCAGTGACGGTACTCGATCCGTTCAATTTGAAGAACCAAGTCCGCCTGAGCTTGTGAGAGGTAAGGAAAGTCGACATACTTACCCTATTGCAAAAGAGGACTACAGCTTATCCGTCACAAGATTCCTTAATTTTGATGAGAACTGCACGTACACGGTGGACGATCGATTGTTCTGGGAACATACGAGATTCGTATTCAGTGAGATTTTCATCACATGACCGGAAATAGTACTCGGAGGTTCTAAGTTGTTTTAGAGGTCTTCGCGGTTTCTGACAACTTACAATTATCTACCTGAAGGGGGACAATTGTTCGTCCCCTTGACAAAGGAACTTTTGTGTTTGGTTTTCAATAACAAAAAACACCTGTTTGAAGCAAGCTTGCAAGTAAGTTTTGTTTCAAGAGAGGATGAAAAGACTTTACAATCCGATGGCGACTCATTGATCAAACTATTTGAAAAAATCAACGTACCCAAGAGTCAGAGTTACGGAGCTACCGACATTGCAAAGTGGGACTTCATGAAGAAACACTTGAAGAACTTCGAGATGTTCATCGAAGATAATGACACGTATTCCGTACGATGGATAGTGTTCACTAACACAGAGATCCATGAACCGGAATCATTCTTTCGATTTCCTTGGGAAGGCAAATCGACCGACAACTCTAGTGATAGCTCAATTGATGTAGTTAACACAAACAATGATGATGAAGAAGAAGACGATGTACAAGTAGTAAACGGCAACGTACCTCCAACAGAACCAAACGCAGTTAAAGAGAACGCATCAATGGCATCGAAGAAGAAGTCGTTCCTTAGGAAACCAAAAAAAAAACAAGACTGCATCAGACGAATCCAATGGAGAGCCGAAGTACAAGGAGAGGAAGGTCTCTCCAAACCTGGGCCACGTTGAAGATCTTGGATACCTTCTGCAAGTTCCTCGCCCAAAACCAGCCAACGTTATAAGACAGAAGCGCTCCGGAAACGTGAAGGTGTTGTTCGCAGATCCTGACCCGGTGATCTCGTATCCTAAATTCGCAATTGGTAGTGAGGTGACAATCACAGGTCTGCCAGCACCTGGAACTGGTGTTGTGAAAAGTTATGCATCAAAGAAGAAGGACCATTATCCTCAATACCCTGGATACATGGTGCACAAGAAACTACCGGATGGTACAACAGTGAAGCGCGCAACCTGGTTCCCTTACGACCGTGTGGGGTCGGATAAACCACAGTTCACCAAGTTGTCGGATGTCTTCAAATGATGAAACTATGCTGTATTGGGTATACGTTCATAGCCTTCGCCACGCACCACCATAGAACACAAGAGCAAAGAGGGCCTAAGCGGGAAAGAAGTTATCATATTACTACAACGTCGTCACTACTAGTAGTTCTTCTTCTCCACATTGGATTCAGATTAACCAAAAAATTATTGTGTACGTAAGAAATATTCAGAAGTAAAATAGAGTACCTAGTACTACTAGTGGAGTACTACTAAAACACGCAGTACTGGATCATTTGAATTGTTTCATATTAGTCTACTATTACATGTTCTTGTAGTAATGTAGTCGTAGTAGTAGTACATGGATGTTCATAGTGGTTAGTAGTTCAAAGTTCTCAGAAGGTTGTTACTAATACTTGTAGTACTAATATTAGTAGTACCATCAATGCATAGTAATTCCAATCTAATAGTAATTTGCAATTACAAAATAGAAAATCTGACATTTACTGTGATTAGTCCATGAATATTGTTCCTGTTATGGGTGAAATGAATCATGCAGGAAACAGAAGTGAGTTATTATCTGTCATAGTTTGTGTGTCACCACCTACTAATAAGTGCATTTGGGTACTGGATTTGTAGGGAAAAAAAACAGTACTTTGCAATTAAAAAATAGAAAATCCAATATTTTCTGGGATTGACCCACGAATATTGTTCCTATTATGGGGGACATGAATCATGAAAGAAACAGAAGTGAGTTATCTTTCAAAGTTTGTGTGTCACCACGTAATGAGTGCATTTGGGTACTGGATTTGGAGGAAAAATGCACAGTTATTTGCTATTAGAAGATAGAAAATCTGAAATTTAGTGTGATTAGCCCATGAATATTGTTCCTGTTATGGGTTAGATGAAACATGAAAGAAACAGAAGTGAGCTATCTGTCATCGTTTGTGCGTCACCACCTGATAAGTGCATTTGGGTCCTAGATTTGGAGGGAAAATACACAATCATTTGTAAATAAAAAATATAAAATCCATTATTTCGTGGGATTGAACCATAAATATTGTTTCTGTTACTATGGGTGAGATGAATCAAGGAAAAAAAAGAAGTGAGTTATCTTTCATAGTTTGTCTGTCACCACTGAATAAGTGCATTTGGGTACTGGATTAGGAGAAAAAATACACACTAATTTTCAATTAAAAATTCCAAAATCAGATATTTGGACTGATTAGTCCCTGAATATGGTTCCTGTTATGGGTGAAATGAATCATGAAAGAAACAGAAGTGAGTTATCTTTCATAGTTTTTGTGTCACCACCTCCTAATAAGTGCATTTGTGTACTGGATTTGGAGGATAAATACACAGTAATTTGCAATTAAACAATAGAAAATCCAATATTTCGTGTGATTGAACAATGAATATTGTCCTGTTATGGGTGAGATGAATCATGAAAGAAAATGAAGTGAGTTATCTGTCGTGATTTGGGTATCACCACCTAATTATTGCATTGGATTTGGAGGATAAATACACAATAATTTGCAATTAAAAAATAGAAAATCCAATATTTTGTGTGATTGAACAATGAATATTGTTCCTGTTATGGGTGAGATGAAACATGAAAGAAACAAAAGTGAGTTATCTGTTGTGATTTGGGTATCACCACCTAATGATTGCATTTGGTGACTGGATTGGGAAGAAAAATACACACTAATTTACAATTAAAAAATAGAAAATCCCATATTTCGTGTGATTGAACAATGAATATTGTTCCTGTTATGGGTGAAATGAATCATGAAAGAAACAGAAGTGAGTTATCTTTCATAGTTTTTGTGTCACCACCTCCTAATAAGTGCATTTGTGTACTGGATTTGGAGGATAAATACACAGTAATTTGCAATTAAATAATAGAAAATCCAATATTTCGTGTGATTGAACAATGAATATTGTTCCTGTTATGGGTGAGATGAATCGTGAAAGAAACAGAAGTGAGTTATCTGTCGTGATTTGGGTATCACCACCTAATTATTGCATTGGATTTGGAGGATAAATACACAGTAATTTGCAATTAAAAATAGAAAATCCAATATTTCGTGTGATTGAACAATGAATATTGTTCCTGTTATGGGTGAGATGAATCATGAAAGAAACAGAAGTGAGTTATCTGTCGTGATTTGGGTATCACCACCTAATGATTGCATTTGGTGACTGGATTGGGAAGAAAAATACACACTAATTTGCAATTAAAAGTTCCAAAATCAGAGTTTTCGTGGGATTGAACAATGAATAATGTTAGTGTAATGGATAAGATGATTAATGAAAGAAACAGAAGTGACTTATCTGTCATGGTGGTTTGTGTGTCACAACCTAATTAGTGCATTTGGTTACTGGTTTTGGACAAAAAATGACCAGGGAACAACAAAACTATTAAAACTTTCATAAAGACTAAAGTATCAGCCTTAGAATTGGCAATATACTTTCATACTCTAACCAATCCATAGAATGAACAGTATTCATCCTTAAAACAACAGAAACTAACAAACTTTTGCACTCAACAAAAACTTAGAAGCAATCATTATTTCTTAGGTTACTACTTGTTCATACAAAAATAAAGAAATAGAACTAGTAGGAACATAAAGTAAGGAGGGAAGTACTATGTATGGACCGTTCTAAGGGGGAGTCGAACCACAAGACACAGTTACTTGAATATAACCGAATCGTTGCGAGATGACGAAATTTACACCACTTAAAGTGCGGTAAGCATTATTCCTTCACAGTTTACAACGAGTAATTGAACAAAAATACCTCGGTATTTGCCCAACGTAAGTCATTATTACAATGAAGAGCAAAATGGAGAACATAACAACACAATCAGCGTACAAGAGGAAGCCTTTGAAGCCTAGGTATCTTTTGGATTCGGCGGAGTACTGTGCAAGAATGACTGAGCTAAATGACGGTGACGAAAACAACGAGAGAAATCCATTCTTATATCATTTTGAAACTGGGTTCGATGCGCTATGTGCCGAAAACGGCAACTTGGTACTCACAATACTTAATGGATGCAACAAGATAGACGACGTTAGAGATAGACTCGACAGCCCAAAAGGGCATTTCGATGAAGAAGAAGCTTTAGAAATTTGGGAACAATGCTTGAAGTACGTAACTGAGGACATATTTCCTTTCTACAAGGAAGGCGACACTGATGCCATTGACCACGTATGGGCTTTGGGTATCATTGTGGCACACATTTTATGCGGTTATCCAGCATTGAAAGGAACGGAGGACATACAGTGCTACAACAACGTGGGTATTGGACGACCAGTACAATCAGGAGAACGAGAGAGGCTTGAACTCAATGGTCATACAGTTCCACCAAAAAAATGGAGTAACCTGACGCCGGAAGCCAGAAAACACATAAAGCAATGCATACATTTTCACCCGGGTAACCGTCCCTGTCTGACAACCCTTTGGTTAAACAAGTGGCGCACAATGACTGAAGAGGCAATCATTGAAAAAACCAGTATAATGTACATTGAAGAAACTGAGGACGGAAAGGAACGAAACAAAGAAACGAAGAAAAACAACAAGAATAAAAACAATTGGAATTCATTCATGAACAAAGCGAAAAAGCAGTCTAAGAAGAAAAAAAGAAAACTCAAACAATTTGCAAACAAAGAGAAAAGGGAGGAAGAGGAGAGAAAGGAGAGAAACATTGTGCACTGGCTACAACTTTACGAAAAACGTTGGAATTCACCGGAAGATTTAGAGGAATACAATAACTATCCCGTTCCTTGTGGTGCGTGGGGACGTGTGAAATAGTGCTAGTAACAAGCTTTACTATGGAAAAACTTACCCCTACTTACCACGAATACGTGCACAATCCTATCCTCGTTAAATACGTAAATATAAAAATTAACTACTGTGAAAAACGTTAGTTACAAATGAAAAAGTCAGAATTGCCGTTCCAGAAAACTAAATCTGAAACACCGTTCCAGAAATTTAAACCTGAAACGCTAATAAAGACGTTCTGTAAATTTTCCAAAACAGTGAATTGTTAGCTACAACACCGTTCCAGACACATAACACGGAAACGCCGTGGCAAAAATTGTGCTTATTTTCCATTACAGGCTCATCAATGCAACTGGTTCCTTACAAATGAAGAAGTCAGAATTGAGGTTCCAGACAACTCAATCAGGAACGCCGTTACAGAAACTTAACCTTAAAACGAAAATGCATACGTTGTGCGGATTTTCCCTAACAGAGAATTGTTATCTCCAACACCTTTCCATATAATGTGCCTGTTTTCGGTTCTACAGATTCCAATATGAAGTGGTGTGATACGGTAGTAGGATGGGGAACATCAAAATAAATTGGTATCGTACAATCTAGTACCGTTACTAGTACTACTTGTTTGGAAATAGGAAGCGAATGTACGGAAGAAAAAAAATGGCGCGGCTAGGCAGACAGTTCTTTTTGGTTGGCCCGCGCTCACAAGCCCGCTTAGACAAAGACAAATGTATTGCAAATTGCTGAATTCGTACAATCGATGCCAAAACAAGGCAGCATAAAAATTCACAAAATTGTCAAAAACACCAACAATTGAAAAAATTTAAATACAAGATGACGAAACAAAAATGGTCCAACCTACCCAAGGCAAAAATAACACGTCTCCAAGAAAAGAAAATAGCAGATATGGCAAACGCAGTCAGGGATGGAGACACTAGAGATAATACCAAAAATACAAGCATTACAAACATGTCCAGCGAGACGAACACAAACATTGCAGCAACACAAAAAGGCACCACCACGGCGGAAAGAGAACACCACTAAAAAGGAAAGCGGAAAACATTAGCATCATGGACAGCAGCGACAGTGACAGTGAAAGTGACACTGACAGTGACACTGATTCGAGTTCGGTTAGTGAAGACAATGATGGGAGCTCCAAAAAGAATAAGGATACTAGAGAAAATACCAAAGAGACAACAAAACAAAAAACTACAGAGGGCGGACGACAGAAAAAGAACAACGTGAACGAAAAAAATTAACAGAAATAGCAAATGAGGATCCGGATCTAGTACAGGATTTCCTGAAAAGGTGGAGCGAAGGTAAGAAGAGAGAGAATTCTAAAGAGGATGCTGCAAAAACTACCAACACGGTACCATTGAAAACAGTGCGGGGCGGCGATAGCGTTGATAAAGTGAGTACATTGAGTTGTGGAACTAGACATAGTATGGAAACGGAAACTATGAAACTATTGAAAACATGTAAAGATACAATTGAAGGACAGGTGAGGGCATATGTGAAGAAGAAATGGTACTGTGGCCTGAAATTTATGACAACAAACACACTCTCCAATAAAATAATCGTGCAAGGAATCGATGAGTGTGTAATATCCGTTCCAAAAAATATACCCATTAAGAAATTCTGTGCCTACTTTGATAATGCAGTACCAAAAGCCCTGGCTAAATTGAGACACAATAATCAAACATTGGCTAGAAAAAATTGGTTTGGTAAGTGACGGCGTAATTGTTGAATCATCTGGAAATTATGGTACTTTCGACGTTCTTCAATATGTGCCTACGACCGACATACAACTAACCCAACCATACTATGATATCATACTGCCATTTGATGACATCACCGCAGTTGATAGTGAAATGGCAAAAGTGCCGGCATCATTCCCTGGTACTGTAGCTCTAAATACGGAATCGATGGAAATTCTGGCGAAAGAGTACCGGCGATACGGAAATGCGGCAAATGAAGAATTTTATTATTTTGTGACAAGAATCCTGTCTGCCATTAATCCGGGAAAGACTAACTTTAGGCTGAGGAAGACAAAGGATCTTATTAGTACCATCTTTACTGTTACGGATGAGGCTTTTGCCCTAATGATAATTGACAACGAGTACAGCAATTGGGAAAAACAAAAGTCAATGAAACTTGATGGAACATACACGGCACAAAAAAAAAAAAAATACATGAAAAAAAAATAGTGCGATTCAAAAAGTGGAAGTGCAAATGGATGGGACAAAGAAGGACGGAAAGTGTTCAATAAATTGTGCAAGAAGATACAAACGTTAAGAGAAAATCCCGAAACTGGTATAAATTTGGAGAAAATGATGCTACAAAGATTCTACTCAGAAAGCAATCCTACCAGTACTGTATCGAATAATGGTGGCACTGTTGCCAGTAGTCTTGCTGAAGAGGAAAGTGAGGATGAAAACTATATTGATCCGGCATGGAGGCAATTGCTGGACGAAATGGAGGAAGTTTAGGCCTTGTTTTCAGAACCAATACTGTTCATTGTGTCAGTCCATTCACTAATTTGATGAGGGTTGGTTCACACCTACGACACGGGTAAATCTTCGAGGAAAGTGATTAGTTGGGTAAAAGGTGCATATCTTACATACGTTGCATACCATGATTGCAAATAGTACATTGTGTGACAAATACGATTAAATTGTACAGAAAGAGGTACTCATACATATCATACATATTTTGCATACGATACTACTAGGCAAATTCTTGACCCGAATAATTCAACTGTAGTGGTAGGTAGTCGCAAGCGATGATAGTAAATTTCAAGGGTTGTTTGTTGGGAGCACAAATATTAAATTATAAGGGTAGTGTGTAGCGAGCAATGGAGATACATTTTAAGGGTTGTGTGTCGCAAGCACTAAAGTTAAATTTTACTGGTTGTGAGTCATGACATTGCAAAATTCATTTTTGTAAATGTGATTCGCGAATGTACGGGTAGGTGATATTAAAAATTAAAAATCAATATTCATGACCCTAGGAAAAAAATAATCGCGACCCAGGGATTGAGAGTGAGAAAAATGAGCATGATACGAAGCAACCGAATCATAGGGGGGGGGTTGGTTGTGAGTTATGACCTTGCGTATTTAATTTTAGTAAATGTGATTTGCGATCGTACGGGTAAGTTTTATTAAAAATTAATAGTAATTATTCATGACCCAGGGGAAAAAATAAACGCGACCCACATATTGAGAGTTAGAAAATGAGGCATGATACTGGCCTAGTGAATCGCAAGGGGGACTCGTGTTAAAATTACATACAAAAAGGGGTTGCAACAGTACCTTGCGACAAAAAAAAAAGGGTCGCGTGACAGTTATCGGACGGAGTGCGACATCATTGAGATATTTGTAGTGGATAGGAGTGGGTGCGGTGGAAAATTTGGATAGGGTGGAGATTGAAAATCTGATGTCGGGGCAACAGGTAGTGTAGGCATAGAGAAGTTCACCACATAGTGTGCAATATGAGAATCCATGGGCGGTTTGGAGGTGAAGGTGTTTATCGGTGCCTTCAAGAGCCCAGGGACGACCTATATATGATTGAGGGCTTTGTCAGGGACTGGTGATGTAGAGTGACTTTGGAGTTTGGTGTTCATTGTGTCAGTCCATCCATGGGTGTGGACAAGGCAATCAATGTAGTCGTGGCAAGTGATTCCAAGGTATGTATGTGTTTGAAGAATGACAACGCCATTGTACGATGTTGCAAGTCTGAGATATTTAATGGTGGAGCGTCTTTGCTGGCATGCTGGAGGTGTTTGCCGATTATGTCGTAGGTTTTGATGGCTATAGATTCATTATTGTATAAGATGAGGAAATTGTCAACTTGTCAGAGGAGGAGGATTTTCTCGTTTTGAAATGATGTTTGATAGATGTATTTGTTGTGTACTGTTGTTTTGAAGTTAAGTTTGGGAGATCAGAGAATATGATTGATACACTTTTCCCAAAGACATCCAGATTCAGGGTGGCCCTGGAGTGCATGTTGGAAGGGTAGGAGAAGTGAACGGCTGATGGGTTTATTGTATTTCCATTCATACCAGTGGGGACGTTGGGTACCGGGGAATGTGCAAATGCATCTTTGACATCGCCTGCAAACAGTTTGTTGTTATGGATAGCCAACAGGGCTAGGAGCAGGCATTGGATTGGTTGTTTGGCATAAGAAGAATAGGTGTTGGTCATTGCGTGGAGGAGGGGAGCAGCATGGTTTGATTCATTGCAGCAGTTGTGAGATTGTCATTCACCTGATTTGTGGATACCATATCCCCAATGGGGGCAGAGAAATAGCACCTTTGGGTAGATGTGTAAGGGTACCATACATACCAAGTTCAAGAAATTGGTCAAGTTGTTTCTGTTCTGCATCACGCCATTTGGACCAGTTGTCAAGGTGGCAGAGTTTGCAACGTGTGAAGTTTCCAAGTGTTTGTTTGGCAGGTGTGATTTGGGTTGAGCGAGAGGAACATTGAGCAATGGCTACATCTTTGCGAAAATCGTTGAATTCACCTGAAGATTTGGAGGAGTACGGTACAACAGCTATCCCGCTCCTCATGGTGCATGGGGACGTGCGAAATACTACTAATAACCGTTATTGCAAAACTTGTTGCTTAACCCTACAAGACTGTTCCACACATTGTGCTTATTTTTTGTTCAAGACAATTCAATCTGTAACGCCGTTGCAGGCACTTAGCCCTGCAACTCCATAAGGAGTCCAGTACAAAAATTAAGTGCTAAATCACCTATGTACTACAATTGGTACAGAAATGTAGTAAAAAGATAGTATGAAAATCGAGCATGAAATCACCTATGTACAATTGGTACAAAAATGCAGTAAAAAATAGTACGAAAAGCAAGTATGAAATCACATATGTACAATTGGTACAAAAATGCTCTACAAAACATATAGCACAAAAATACGGTGTAAAATCACGTATGTACATTCAGTACAAAAATGAAATATAAAAAGTCCACTAATAAAATAGAGTGGAAAAACATGTCTGTGCATTCGAAAAATGTATTCCGTAGTATGGTAGTACCAAAACAACAAAAAGGGCGTTTCCTGCAACACCGTTGCAGAAATGGAAAAACATTAAGTACGTGAATCAATGATTGGGCTACGTATGGTTATCTTCTGTGGAACCTACGGATTGCGGTCCACACCAAAATTATTTAAGGGGGTAGTTTGAATCACATTGCACGAGTTCCCAATACAAGAAAAAGGGCATTTCCTGCAACGCCGTTGCTGCAACACCGTTGCAGAAAATGGAAAAACAATAAATACATGACGTCCGAGAACTGTTTCGCGGGGTTCGAATTTACTTCTCGCGCACAAATTTTGTGCGTGATTTTAACACGGCAATATTTCTGGATACCCTGAAATTCGCGCCGATTGTATAAGGGTATATGTAAACTCAGCACTATTTCTGTGCGAGTGATGCACATTACTCTACTCTCAAATAAAAATAATTTATTTCAGTCTCTAGCAGAACCGAATTATTATTCTGTACGAACAACACTTACTTCTATTCACGAATAAAAAAGAAATCTTGAGTCAGTATTAATTCCAAAATATTAATCTACCAAACAACAATTCGATTCTGCTCCCCTAGTTGTGAATTCTATTTCTTGACTACAATATTCCCTTTTTAAAATGTAGATTCTATTATGCTTGATTTATTCCTATTGCAACGTATTACGAATCCTCCATTATTTTTAATATTCTCAAAATTAAGTTCAAGATTAGTAGTAGTTTTGTATTATGTATGTACTGTTATTTTCTACATTAGTTCACCCATAGATAAACTTTCATTCATCAATGCTGTTATTGCCGGATCAATATAGACGTTTCTTTTCTTTTTCTTTTTTGGTCCACTACAATTAGTGGAGCTGCTACTAGTAATATTTGCATCGCCCTGCTTATTGTTGGTGTAATTTGTCGAACTTTCGTTCCTAAATCTGTCCCTCATCATTTCTTCCAATTTCCTTCCTGTTTCTGGGTGTTTTCGCATCTCGCCAATTTTGTCGCACAAGTCACTGAACAACTCGCGACCTTCCTCCATCCATCCATTTCTGCTTCCACTGTCTGAATCGCAGAATTTTTTTTTTTGTCGCGGAATCGTGGCATCACCCTTTCGCCGCTGCTGGTTCACCCATACATG
Source organism: Pseudo-nitzschia multiseries (assembly GCA_037355745.1). NCBI lineage: Eukaryota > Bacillariophyta > Bacillariophyceae > Bacillariales > Bacillariaceae > Pseudo-nitzschia > Pseudo-nitzschia multiseries. The sequence continues at coordinate 16,324,947 of CM074784.1, read as the reverse complement.
ATGCTCATTGTAGATTAGTACCAATGCAAATGCTTCATCTGCTATAGTAAATATATCACTCAGTAAGTGCCTCTCCTTCCGTTGTTTGAAATTGGAATTTGTCGGATTGATTGCCGACATGATTCTTGTAACAAAATAATAAAAATCTTCATCTTCCGCGTCTTTGTATGTTCTGTATTGAGGGTTTAAAATACCTGTGTTTTCATATTCTGTGTCTTGAATAACTGCAACAGTACCAGGGAATGTGATAGGGACTCGACCTTTTCTGTAATCGTCTGTACGGAAGTATCATAAGTATCAACGTGCAGCATGTTAGTGTTGTCGGACCAAAAATAGATTCTCAAAATCCTAATTTCAACAACCAATTCTCCTGTCTGCATTTACCTATCCAGTTTTTTCTCGCTAATGTTTGTGAGTTGTGCCTCAATGCGGTCAGTACTGTCCCTACTCGTTTCCTGTAAAAGGAACAGAATGCCGCAAGTGGAATATTTGGTGGCTTCATAACCGCACTTTCTCCAACAGCTTTATTTATTACAAGCGCCGTTACCTTGTCATTGATAGGGAACTTCATGTTGGGGTACCAATGTTTTTTGACGTAATCCCTTAGCTGCTTCTCCACTCTTTCACTCATATCACTCAAAGCCTTAAGCATATTGTTGTCTATTATAAGTCCATATTCGTCTGTAATTGTACTTACTGCTCGTTCTCTTGTGTCGCCGGCATTGTAACTCCCCTCTCCCTGCATGGTTGCCTCCGTTTGTTTAGGTACCATTACTACCTTTCCCACCCCTATATGTGGTTCCCTCTCTTGTTTCCGTAAGCGTTTTGCCACTTCCTCTGCCAATTTGTCATATTGGATATTTTTCATGACATGTTCGGCAATATACTCTAAATTGTAGCATTCTCCGTTAGATGTTTTCTCTACCACATTGGTTTTTGTTCCTTCTTTCTGTTGGTTCGTTACTGTAGTGGTGGTTGTGTTGGTAATGGTCAGCGCTGGTTCGTTACTCTGGTTGATGGTGTTTTGTTCTTCCGTGTTTGTAGTAGTAGAAATTGTGTTGTCGGAACCATTTTTTTTACTGTTGCCCTTTGATGCGTTCATAGTTGTGGTATTACTGTTACACACTTTGTTAGTAATTGCGGTGTTTGTTTTAACTCTTCTTTTCTTACCGTTGTTGTCCCCTGTATTTTGATGATCACCGGGCCGGATGGTTTTGTTGTTTCGAAGGGTCTTCCCCTCGGATTTTTTGCTTCGTCGTGTCTTTCCGATAGCATTCATATTTTTTTATTTTATTTTCTGAATACGGTGTCGATCAAGAATCATGTGTTTCTTTTTGTGTGGTTTTGTGTGTGTACTAATAATTTGTCGGGTTGTGTACGGTGTTTTGTGTTGTGTGTGTTGTGTGTGTCGTGTGTGTGTGTGTGTGTACGGTGTTTCGTGTAGTATGTGTACGATGTTTTGTGTGTAGAATTTTTTCGTGGGTTCTGTACTATGTTGTTTGCCCGAACATCTTCTGTGTGTTGTCTGGTTTTGGGCGCGCTGTTATATTTGTAGCAGTAGATCACGTACCTGTGCCAGCCACCCCTCCCGCGCCATAATTTTTTCAGAAGGGAAACATTTGATCACACTAAGGTTATGTATTTCAATCCTCTAGTCACATGTAGAATCTCGTAGACTGCTGCACCTAACATACCGTACTGTCTTGTGTGCCATTTGTATCTACAAACCACATCATTGTCTGTACTGTGTGTGTCAAAGTTGTTCCCAATATGCATTTAAAAGTTGTTCCCCACATGCATTTCGTAAGTCATGTGATATGCATTCATGGCCTGGTACAAAAACTTTGGTAGTCATTACCAAATGAGACTGTTTGTGCCCTGGAATTGCACCCAAAATACCCTCATCATGTTTGCCATTTGTAGAGTCAAACCACAACATTTTGGGCATTCTGAGTGGCAAAGTTGTTCCCAATATGCATTTGATGAGTCATGATAAATGTATTCATAGTTTTGACCGGATACTTTTGGAGTCAGTGAATGTATTCATGGCTTGGACCCGATACTTTTTGAGTCATTACCCAATAAGTTAGTTTGTGCCCTGGAATTGCACCAAAAATACCCTCATGATTGTCAGTTGGAGAGTGAAACCTTAAGATTTTGGGCATTCTATGTGTCATAGTTGTTTCCAATATGCATTGGATGAGTCATGATGAATGTATTCATGGCTTGGACCCGATACTATTTGAGTCATTACCCAATCAGTTAGTTTTTGCTCTAGAATTGCACCAAAAATACCAACATGTTTGCCATTTGTAGAGTCAAACCTTACGATTTTGGGCATTCTATGTGACAAAGTTGTTTCCAATATGCATTGGATGAGTCATGATGAATGCATTCATGGGTTGGACCCGATACTATTTGAGTCATTACCCAATAAGTTAGTTTGTGCCCTGGAATTGCACCAAAAATACCCCCATGTTTGCCATTTGTAGAGTCAAACCTTAAGATTTTGGTCATTCTATGTGCCACAGTTGTTCCCAATATGTATTGGATGAGTCATGATGAATGTATTCATGGCTTGGACCAGATACTTTTTGAGTCATTACCGAATAAGTTAGTTTGTGCCCTTGAATTGCACCAAAAATACACCCATGTTTGCCATTTGGAGAGTCAAACCACAACATTTACAGCATTCTGTGTGACAAAGTTGTTCCCAATATGTATTTGATGAGTCATGAGGAATGTATTCATTGCTCTGACCGGATACTTTTTGAGTCATTACCCAATAAGTTAGTTTGTGCCCTGTAATTGCACCAAAAATACCCTCATGTTTGTCAGTTGGAGAGTCAAACCTTAAGATTTTGGGCATTCTATGTGACAAAGTTGTTCGCACTATGCATTTGATGAGTCATGATGAATAAATTCATGGCTTGGACCAGATAATTATGAATCGGTCGGCGTGTACATTATCATATTATTCTGTTGTTATTATTTACCCTATGTACTACATCAATAGATACTCACCCATTTTGTTCCTTTATCATATATTATTTGAATAGAATCGTCGGCAACAACAACGGCAACGACTCGTCGTACCACAGACAGCAAGCGGCAGCAGCGAAAGCAACAGCAGCAAGCGAAAGCGAGAGCAACAGCAGCAAGCGGCAGCGAGAGCAACATCAGCAAGCGGCAGCGAGACCAACAGCGGCAAGCGGCAGCAGCGAAAGCAACAGCAGCAAGCGGCAGCGAGAGCAACAGCAGCAAGCGGCATCCTCCTCCTCCAACGAACACAGCATCGTCTCCTCCTTCCAGCAGCGAATCCGCTCCCCTCATCCAACAGAGCAGCGATTCGTCTCCTCCTCCTCCAACAACAACAACAACAACAGCAACGGCGATTCGTCTCCTCCATCCAGTAGCAAATCCGAATCCGCTCCCCTCATCCAACAGAGCAGCGATTCGTCTCCCCCCCCAAGAGCAGGGTTCGTCTCCTCTTCCTCCAACAACAACAACAACAACAACCGGGATTCGTCTCCTCCTCCTCCTACAGCAACAACAACAACGGCGATTCACCTGTTCCTCCAACAACGGTAATTTCGTTGGCTCTGCTTTGCATCAGCATCCGCAAATTGATTCGTTGTCCTCCTCCTCCAACGGCAATTCGTCCCGGCAACGGCAACGACAATTGGTCTTCCACTCCAACGCCCAATTGATTCGTCATCGTCCTCCTCCACCGGCAACGATCAAATAGAAGCAACCAGGAACGAACCAACCACAACGTCGGACGAACCGGGAACCATCGAACCGCAACCGGGAACGATCGAATAGAAGCAACTGGGAACAAACCAACCGCAAGCGGGAACCATCTAAGCAACCGGGAACGATAGAATAGAAGCAACTGGGAACCATCGAATCAACCGGGAACAATTGAAGCGCAACCGGGAACCATCGAATAGAAGCAACCGGGAACAGAAACCGGGAACCATCGAACTGCAACAGGAACGATAGAATAGAAGCAACCGGGAACCATCGAATCAACCAGGAACGATCGAAACGCAACCGGGAACCATCGAATATCCAATCAACCGGGAACGATCGAATCGCAACCGGGAACCATCGCCGGCACTCCACCCGAATCGATCCTCCACCGTCGCTCCACACGAATCACTCCTCCTCCTCCACCGGCGTAACCCCTAGTAGGAGGCAACAACGGCAACGAATCGGCCTCCAATCAGTTAGCAGATTCTAAGATACCGACTTCACCAATAGCCCGCACCTCCAACAAGCATCCAGTCGACTCGGTTTGGTCCCCACATATCCGCACCTCCTCGCACCTCCAGTCGCTCTCCCTAATCCGCGCCTCCAATCAGTTTGCAGATTCTCCCTAAGATACCGGCTTCTCCGATAGTCCGCACCTCCAACCGCAACCGGGAACCATCGAAGCAAACGTCATCGGCACCGGCAACGGCGACGAACAATCAAACCACAACCAGGGACTATCGAAGCAACCGGCATCGGCATCGGCGACGAACGGTCGAATCAACCGGGAACCATCAAAGCAACCGGGAACCATCGAAGCGCAACTGGGAACCATCGAAGCGCAACCGGGAACCATCAAAGCAACCGGGAACCATCGAAGCAACCGGGAAGCAACCGGGAACAATCGAACCAACCAAGAACGATCGTAGCAACCGGGAACCGGGAACCATCGAACCGGAACCGGGAAGCATCGAACCGCAACCGGTAAGCAACCGGGAACAATCGAACCAACCAAGAACGATCAAAGCAAGCGGGAACCATCGAAGCAACCGGGAACCATCGAAGCAACCGGGAACCATCGAAGCAACCGGGAACCATCGAAGCAACCGGGAACCATCGAATAGAAGCAACTGGGAACGGCAATTCGTCTGCACCGGGAACAATCGAAGCACCCGAATCGCTCCTCATCCACCGGCCCATACGATTTGACACCAATCGATCCGCAACACCAATCCATCTGCATCGTGGGCAACAGCATCGGCAATTGGTCTTCTACTCGTCCAACGGCAAATCGATTCGGCAATTCGTCTCCTCCAACAACAATGGGATTCAAAAGATCACCAGAGAACATTGCAGCAAGAGCCAAAAAACAAAGAGCAAAGAGACAACAGGAATACAGAAGTCAATGGAAAATGTCTTCAAATTTTCTTAAGGTTGCTGCACCGGTGTCAACAAGCCACAAAACTTATACAAATTTGTCTCTGATAAAACCGAGGAAGAAGGAAAAGAATAGTAGGCGTTCAACTTGCAAAGATGGCGTCGGTACAATAGCGCTGAAAAAAAAATACCGAGCAACTGTGGTGGAAGGTAAATACATGGAAACAGATTGGGGTGGCAAGATAGGAGGAAAGAAGAAGTATCAACCGGAACAGGCTTTGTCAATCAAAAACTACAATACATTGGATAGTACAAAGGATGAGCATATTCTTGCGTTTGATCATTCTAAACCATCATTGCGAATTTTTGCCAAAGTTTCACGCCATTTTGCCGAACGACACCTCGCTTCCAAGAATAATATCGAATTGTTGAGACAGTTTGCTCCTGCCATTGTTGGAGCAAAACCAACCGTTGGAAGAGGGGTTAAGCGCGGCAGTATCAATGATGATTATGCTATCATTGGAATTCGACCAGAAAGATTGGATTCAAATATTGGTGAGTATGTTTTCAAAAGTCATGTCGATCCCAGCATCAAACTAGAGCTAGAAGAGACAACAGTTGAAATTGTGAAGCATATGCATCATAGTTTAATTGACGTCGAACCATTTGTTGCGGAGGAAATGGATGTGTTGTCTCAGATTCTGTCTCGTACAAAGCTAAATGCAATTGGGCAGCAGGCCTTAGCATTTTCGATCGGTCGCAACTACCATTCTAGATGCCATGTGGACGATGACATGTACTACACTCGTTTGACAGTAATTGCTCCGGCGGAAGTGTCTGCTGACGAGGTGATTTATTATTTTGTCTTCCCCACGTATGGAGTGAAAGTTCCATTGAGGTCAGGAGATACTCTATTGTTCAATCCATTAGTATTACATAGCTGTTCGAATCCAAAATACGAAGGCTGTTATATTATGAGCGCCTATGTATCTCGCAAAACTGTGCTTAGAGCTAACCCTCTATAGTAAAATTAAACAATACTTTAAAGTTAGCCGGTACATTCACCCTCGCTACTCAATCGGAACTGCTGTCCGAGCTTTCGCTCTCTGAACTAGATAGAGAATCACTGGATTCGTTATCATTCAATGCCATCTCAAACGGTTCCAACTGGATGTCGTCCTGTAGTGTGCATGCGTTGTACAAAGATTCGTAAGACGGTGGTGTAGCAGCATTTTTGCTTTCAAAAAAATGTAGCCAGGAGATCCGATTCGATATCACTAGCCAATCGCAATTGGTTATGGACCCATCAAGGCCTTGCTCTGGAACAACTGCCAGCTCGGAATGGATAGTGTCGACATGAAATAGGTACAGTGAATTCATCAGGCGACCACGTTGGACAAATTCAGAAGCTGTTTTCTTAGGCACATCTTGAAACCGACGAGCCACAGCATACATTCCGTTTGTATCAATTGGATAGCCACCAATACTACTGTATGGCTGCTTCAAACTCTGTACAGTTAAGAAGCATACCAGATGGCACGGTATGAGCTTGGGATTGTTATTTAAATCAAAGTCCAATTTCATCAAACACCAATCCATCCAGACGGAGTTCAGCAGAGAACTATCCGATCTATATGAAGGATGCGAGCGAAATATAAAATTAGAACCACAAGCAACATCGAAACGATTGTGCTCTGTAACTCCACAAATGTGTGAAGGATTCTCCAATAAAGGTAGCACAGAATCACAAACAAAGTCGAGTATGTCAGAAGGAAAAAATGGTTTGCTTTTGTTCGTAGAACGAAGCCACTTCATTGTTGATTCCCCATTTTCGGTTCTCATTATATGAAAATGAGAACCGCCACCATCAGGTCGTTCAATTGGAGGAGGATCAGGCGGATGCAAGTTGAAGTGATATGTTGCCTGGCTTAGCATCATTTTCTCGGACTTTCGCTTCGCCGTTTGACCGATTAGTGATGCAGCATTACCTTGCGTGTTCTTGGAAGGAGCTTTAATCTCAGTTTTATGGTGAGACTCATTCGGAGCACTATCCCAGCCTGCGGGGCTCCCCCATAAAGAGATATAATCTGGTAGGTGAAAGTACAGGTGATTCTTGATTAGTTTTGTTCCCATCCCTTTCCTGTGACATGTTGAGTTTATACAATTAATAAAGTGAACAATTGTTTTTGGGAGATTCTTTAAGGAACCATATTTCATTAGACCGTGTTTAAGAAATTCTTCCATTGATAGAATTAGCTGAATTACCTCTATCTGTTTCTTTACAAAACGATGGTCACCAATAATGTCAGATCCATGTTTGGAAACCATAGCGATCAGAAGAGAAATAAGCATTCCAGAGAAATCATGCCCTTCTTTCTTCGTAGTTGATAATAGCTGAGTCCCAAATTTGGTGCGAGGAAAATCTCTATCAGACTGTCGTGATAACAAACCACCGTACCGTTGTGCTAAATGGCCAATACTGTTAGCAACAGCCACACCGTGCTTCAAATTGGGGGCATAAACACATGGAACACTTCCGCGGAGCAACAATTCAATTGACTCGATGGCCCGTTTGGCAGTACCAAGCTGGTGCATGTGCAAACATTCACCGGGAGTTGCAAAATGAATGTTGTTCTGATTAGTACCAAAGCATAAATCATGAAATACATTCCTTATGTTGTGATGAGAGTTGTTTTTGAAGTTCTTATTGATATCGTTTAGATCTGTGCCGGGAAAACAATGGAAATCAACAGGTGACCACTTCTTTGTTGCAGGTTGAACAGAAGGAATGTTTATGTTCGGAGAATAACAGTTGCAGTGACGGCACATCCGCATGACACCCTTATTGAAGGAGCCGTATTTTCCACACAATTTATCGTGAAGTTCTGTGTCGCCAATAACATAGGCAATGGCAAATTTCATTTTTACCCTCCACTGTTGATTTGCGTACGGAAGATAATTCCATTCGATACCACCGTCTTCGTTACACGCGGCTTTGAAGGAACGAAACGCTACTTCCAAACCATTGTGAAGATTCTGAATTTTTTCCTTTGAAGTGGCAGGACGAGAGTGTCTGGTTGACTCCCATTCGGGGTCGGGATGGAAGTAAATAGTTGTCCATGCTTCAGGTCGAGAACGAGTCTCCACATTAAAAATACCAAGTGTCATGTTCAATGGTGTTAACGTAAGTCGTCCGTGCGCATCCAAAGATATGCCGTCCATGTAAAATATAATAGGAACAAGAATTTCTTGCGAATTGGGATTGCAAATTTCTTTCCAAGAAGATTTCCACCACGAGCCGTGATGCAATTCTGAGATTACAGAATTAGGATTCAACTCAGGATTATTGTCGGGAGACAGAGGGGTGGAATAGTCGGGAAAGGAGAGGTTTTCTTCTATCATTAGCTGCTGGTCAGAAAGAAGAGAATAAATGGCATCCTTAAAAGAACGGACATACACCTGAGTGGGCTTATTATCAGGTAACCAATTCAGTATATGAGGATGAAATTTCATATCGGAGAGACCAAGATTGGATTGGAGATTGTCAAAAATTGCTTGCCGAGATCTAATTTTGGCATCGCAAAAATCAAAACCCGGTCTCATTTGACTTTTCTTTGCCCACTGGAAAATGGATTTGAAGGTGTTCAGTGGCAATTTATGTCTGGCCATTAAATTCATGAGTTCCAATTCAGCAAGAAGATGAGGGGGCGGCGGTAGTTTTGTGTGGCTTTGAAATGCATCCTCTCTTTCGTTCAAATTAATGCTTTCATGAAAAGAAGGTGGTGGAGGGGCGGGCTGAGCAGTAACGACATTAACAGCAGAACCATTAGTGTTATCTTCTTCGTTGTCTCCACAATCAATGTTGTTGGTAGAATTGGTGTCGTTATTTTCATTTACGTCATCGTCATTGTCATCCTCGTCATCGGAATTGTCGATATCATTATTCAGCGGGAATGCATCTTCATCTTGAACAGCAGAAACAGCCATGTAAGATTCAATGGCGTTCCGATCCATTGGCGGTAAAAAGACATCATGTACAATCTGTTGGTTTAGAACAGAATGAAGACACGTCGCTGACTGACTTGTGACAGTGTGTTGCTGGGAGAGATGGGAAGGGGGAACAGATGGACCGTTTTGTGTCATAGTCATCCCAAAATCAGACGGAGAATGTTGAACAGACGGCAAGGTAGGCTGCACTTTGATAGAGGTGGAGAGGTTATAGATCTTTCGTTTAATTAGACCCTGACTATGGTAGAAATCCCAGCACTCATCAAGACAATAAAGATGTCTTCTTAGGCCAACGGAGACGTATTTCAAAGTACCCTGCTTGTTTGCCGTGGATTTATATCCTAAAAACTTGGAGTTTTTGCCATTCAGCGCGCAACAACGGCAGTAGAATAGAAGAGGGGTTTTCATAACAGGAGGCATGATGTTGCAGAGTGGTTTGAAGGAAAATATCAGTAGATGGGGTCGAAACGAAGGAGATCACAAAGATGAATCGTTGAAAGGAAAAAATTACATGTGTTACTTTGTGTGTGATGTGTTTTCTTGTACGGTAGATTTCCTTACTACCGTACTTCGATTGCAAAAATGGTCCGTAAAGTAATTACTACTTAGTGATGATTGCAACATTCCTCGTACAATATGTTTAGTAGTGAACAGTACGTACAGTCAACTCCTTAAGAGGGTTAATACACAGCGCCGGACGGGTCAATCCCATCAGTTATTCCAAACATTTGTTGGCAGGCGCGTCAGTTCTTCCATAAGGTGCACGGAAATGGGAATCGAAATGGAAATCGTGGACAATAGCGTTGTTGATTATCGAAATGGAAATCGTGGAGAATTGTTTTGTTGATTGCGATCAAGTTGATTCCGACTTTCATGTACCCGTAAAACCAACTAGTACGCTATTTTTGCATGAGTTATTACTAGTAGATACTAGTACGAAATCGTGGACAATTGCGTTGCTGATTATCGAAATGGAAATCGTGGACAATTGTTTTGTTGATTACGATCGAGTTGATTCCGACTTTCATGTACCGGTAAAACCAACTAGTATGCTATTTTGCATGAGTTATTACTAGTAGATACTAGTAATACATTATTTTCGCTAGTACTTCATCATTATAATTGATTATTTCATTATCTTTCCGACGAGGAAAACAAATACCAACGTGTTAGGTGTTACTACGACCTAATCTTCGAATAGATAATCTACTCTACTGATACTACTAATACTAATCATCCAATCGACAGTCGAACCAACCATGGAGGGAATTTACAAACTACAAAAGGTGGTTCAGGAACACCCAGCCAATCTCGAACAAGAACTCCGGAAAATGCTTGTTTATCACAAGAAAGAGACTGCTCGAATCCAAAAAATGATTCGTAAGATTCGTGAAGAAAAAAGGAATGATCCAAATGTTAAAAAGGAAAGCGACGATCCTACTAGCAATCATCAAGTCGTTCCGAATGTAACCAGCAGCATCTATCCACAAAGCGGGGGGTTATTTGAGAGCAGCGAACAACATTGGAGTGGCGATTCCGACGGTGTAGCTTCTGAAAATACAGCGGATCTTCCTGGCGTTAAAGACGAACAAAACCCTTGAGTGCAATAGCCCGCCTGGGGTGGATTCGACTTGGAGTTGACATGGAGTTGGAGCTGGGATTTGAGTTGGAGTTGGAGGATTTGGGTCGGAGCCCATTATACCGGTATGGTGGAAACATGTTGAGAAAATGAAATAAGTCATTCGTGCACAAGTTGTACACAAAATAGTGCTTGTCACGAAACGAATATGATATCCTTAACCCTAAAATAGTTATTTTATTTGAGGAGTGACGAGATATTGTCTCAAAAGTAAAGGTGTGCGACGCGCGAGGTATTTTAGTAGACACGCGACCTAAAAAGGTAGGAAATTTAAAAAATAGGGTCGAGAATTGTAAAAATACCGCGCGATAGCCCGCGGGGGGTCGAGAAACAGTTCTTGGACGGAGCATACGGAGTGATAGGGTAGGGAACATCAAAATGTTTGGGTCCGCGCCAAAATTTTCAGGACACCACATTCCTGATTATCCCGGCACGCATGAACAAAAGATAGGCAGGTGTCAGTAAAACGACACTCACAAGTGCAACAATACAAGAAATATTAATAGTAATACAGCGCTTACCCGGAGGTAGTAAATCAAGCACTTACAGCACATACTAATTTTATTACGACTATTTAGAAAAGTATGAATGAAAACAACATTCCAAACGCTTCCTCCAAAACAACACTATTATCATAAAACTAGCGCGCCAAAACAATCAAATGCAAAAACGGCAAGTTGCTGTTCACGATTTAACAACGAAATAATGGTAGAACTTAGTTGCAGTCTGGTGACGGGTAAAACCGTTGTTACCCATACAACAAACAGCCCAACCAGCAGTGTATCAGGAAGTGACTGAACAAACACAAACAATAGCCAAACAGATAGGACTTACGACTGACAGACCAAGTGGGTCATGGCAACCACAAAGATAATACTTCGTAACTGTTTATGATTGATTCACCACACGTACACACGTATCCATACGACATAAAGAGAGGTTGATAGAGGTGCAATCCAAATATTACTATATTCCTAATGCTCACTATTTTAGAATCTACTCGAATGTACCACCGATCTTCTATCTACTACTACTAATATCCCGTACTTGGCAGAGGCATACGAGGAGACGATACGACGTAGAAATAAGAACAGCAACAACAATAATAGACGATCGACCACATTAATTAACTCGTAATTCGAAATTACAAGTTGTTATATGTAATCAATTTAACGAAAGGAAATGAGATGAAGGGATTAAAGTTGCTCGTGAGAAAGCTGTCTGTTTTAACAAATTACAATCCAGGTTGCTGTGTTGCCACTAATACAGCGCTGCGAGCCTCCACTGTTTTAATATGCACTTAACGCATCAGAATACAGGTTAATATTATGAAAATATATCACCAATTACATGACCCGGATTAAGTCACGCGTAATGTGGACACGAAAGCAATTTAACATGTTCGACAATGATTACATTGCAATCATCATCGCCATTGCACCAGCGGCTCCAACCAAAAGACTCCCCCGTTCATGAGTTGTCATGTAAGAGGGGGCGGTCATCAACTCTTCGGCACCTTCGGTCGAGAGACCAATGGTGGTAACAAAGGGACTGTCCTCTTCTGCCATTGTGGCGTCTTGCATATCACGGGAAGCAAAGGAGAAGTCGATCCTCAAATTGCGACGAGAGGAGTTGGCTATTTCCTTGCAATACATGTGCATGACGTTGAGATAAAAGGGACCTGCTTGTCCGTACTTGGCGGAAAAAGAACCCGTCTTTGTGAATCCTTGGTTTTCTAAAATAGATGGCCAGCCACCATCTCGATCCATCTCAGTACGAGAAGGATCATCTTCCACATACGCGCAAAAAGTAAGAGTATAATCATTGTTGTGTCTGGCAGTTAGCGTGGGTTCAGAACCTTGAGGAATGTTCTTTGAAAGTGATGAGAGGTAAGAAATCAAAAGAGTTTAAATCAGATCAAATTCAGCAAAAGGCAACTATCAACAGAAGGTTTTACAGAGACGATGTTTACTTACATCATTATAATACGACATGTTGGGTTGAAAAGCAATACCACCTTCGCAAAGAGAAGGTCCGTTACCGGTAATGCCATAATAATAATGGGGATCACCTGTCCAGTATTTAACTTCATCATCTTTGAATCCAGGGAAAGCATCGTACCCAAAATTATTGTCGTTCGGTAATGAAACTGATACGCTTGCAGATGAAGCACCCATTACACATAGGCCATGAAGAAAGCCCTGATGACCTCCACTTACTTCAAAATTAAACTTTGGAAAAGTAAACGATGTTTGTATTGCTGATGATGGTGCCATGGATAGAGCTGACGATGGTGGTTCAGATGGTAAGGTTGAAGGTTCGCTAGAAGGTGAACCTGAAGGTGACCCAGATGGCAAGCTTGAAGGGGCTCCAGAAGGTTCGCTAGAAGGTCTATCTGAGGGAACCCCTGTTGGGAATAATGATGGTACTTCTGATGGGTCTTCTGATGGAGCTGCAGACGGTACTGCTGATGGAGACCCTGAAGGCAAAACAGAAGGTGCATAGGATGGCATCCCTGATGGGGCTTCTGAAGGTTCGCTAGAAGGTCTATCTGAGGGAACCCCTGTTGGGGATACTGATGGTTCTTCTGATGGGGCTTCTGATGGAGCTGCAGACGGTACTGCTGATGGTGCTCTTGAAGGCGCTTTTGAAGGTGCATAGGATGGCATCCCTGATGGGGCTTCTGAAGGTTCGCTAGAAGGTGAACCTGAAGGTGACCCAGATGGCAAGCTTGAAGGGGCTCCAGAAGGTTCGCTAGAAGGTCTATCTGAGGGAACCCCTGTTGGGAATAATGATGGTACTTCTGATGGGTCTTCTGATGGAGCTGCAGACGGTACTGCTGATGGAGACCCTGAAGGCAAAACAGAAGGTGCATAGGATGGCATCCCTGATGGGGCTTCTGAAGGTTCGCTAGAAGGTCTATCTGAGGGAACCCCTGTTGGGGATACTGATGGTTCTTCTGATGGGGCTTCTGATGGAGCTGCAGACGGTACTGCTGATGGTGCTCTTGAAGGCGCTTTTGAAGGTGCATAGGATGGCATCCCTGATGGGGCTTCTGAAGGTTCGCTAGAAGGTGAACCTGAAGGTGACCCAGATGGCAAGCTTGAAGGGGCTCCAGAAGGTTCGCTAGAAGGTCTATCTGAGGGAACCCCTGTTGGGAATAATGATGGTACTTCTGATGGGTCTTCTGATGGAGCTGCAGACGGTACTGCTGATGGAGACCCTGAAGGCAAAACAGAAGGTGCATAGGATGGCATCCCTGATGGGGCTTCTGAAGGTTCGCTAGAAGGTCTATCTGAGGGAACCCCTGTTGGGGATACTGATGGTTCTTCTGATGGGGCTTCTGATGGAGCTGCAGACGGTACTGCTGATGGTGCTCTTGAAGGCGCTTTTGAAGGTGCATAGGATGGCATCCCTGATGGGGCTTCTGAAGGTTCGCTAGAAGGTGAACCTGAAGGTGACCCAGATGGCAAGCTTGAAGGGGCTCCAGAAGGTTCGCTAGAAGGTCTATCTGAGGGAACCCCTGTTGGGAATAATGATGGTACTTCTGATGGGTCTTCTGATGGAGCTGCAGACGGTACTGCTGATGGAGACCCTGAAGGCAAAACAGAAGGTGCATAGGATGGCATCCCTGATGGGGCTTCTGAAGGTTCGCTAGAAGGTCTATCTGAGGGAACCCCTGTTGGGGATACTGATGGTTCTTCTGATGGGGCTTCTGATGGAGCTGCAGACGGTACTGCTGATGGTGCTCTTGAAGGCGCTTTTGAAGGTGCATAGGATGGCATCCCTGATGGGGCTTCTGAAGGTTCGCTAGAAGGTGAACCTGAAGGTGACCCAGATGGCAAGCTTGAAGGGGCTCCAGAAGGTTCGCTAGAAGGTCTATCTGAGGGAACCCCTGTTGGGAATAATGATGGTACTTCTGATGGGTCTTCTGATGGAGCTGCAGACGGTACTGCTGATGGAGACCCTGAAGGCAAAACAGAAGGTGCATAGGATGGCATCCCTGATGGGGCTTCTGAAGGTTCGCTAGAAGGTCTATCTGAGGGAACCCCTGTTGGGGATACTGATGGTTCTTCTGATGGGGCTTCTGATGGAGCTGCAGACGGTACTGCTGATGGTGCTCTTGAAGGCGCTTTTGAAGGTGCATAGGATGGCATCCCTGATGGGGCTTCTGAAGGTTCGCTAGAAGGTGAACCTGAAGGTGACCCAGATGGCAAGCTTGAAGGGGCTCCAGAAGGTTCGCTAGAAGGTCTATCTGAGGGAACCCCTGATGGAAGTAAGGAAGGTACTTCTGACGGAACTTCTGATGGACCTTCTGATGGCTCTACTGACGGAGACCCTGATGGCAACACAGAAGGTAATTCTGATGGCAAACTTGAAGGGGCTCCAGAAGGTTCGCTAGAAGGTCTATCTGAGGGATGCCCTGATGGAAGCAAGGATGGTACTTCTGATGGAACTTCTGATGGAACTTCTGATGGATTTTCTGATGGAACTTCTGATGGAACTTCTGATGGAACTTCTGATGGAGCTCCAGATGGCTCTACTGATGGAGACCCTGATGGAAAGAGGGATGGTACTTCTGATGGAACTTCTGATGGAGCTCCAGATGGCTCTGCTGATGGAGACCCTGATGGCAACACAGAAGGTAATTCTGCTGGCAAACTTGAAGGGGCTACAGAAGGTTCGCTAGAAGGTCTATCTGAGGGATGCCCTGATGGAAGCAAGGATGGTACTTCTGATGGTACTTCTGATGGAACTTCTGATGGAACTTTTGATGGAGCTCCAGATGGCTCTACTGATGGAGACCCTGATGGAAGTAAGGATGGTACTTCTGATGGAACTTCTGATGGAGCTCCAGATGGCTCTGCTGATGGAGACCCTGATGGCAACACAGAAGGTAATTCTGATGGCAAACTTGAAGGGGCTCCAGAAGGTTCGCTAGAAGGTCTATCTGAGGGATGCCCTGATGGAAGTAAGGAAGGTACTTCTGACGGAACTTCTGATGGACCTTCTGATGGCTCTACTGACGGAGACCCTGATGGCAACACAGAAGGTAATTCTGATGGCAAACTTGAAGGGGCTCCAGAAGGTTCGCTAGAAGGTCTATCTGAGGGATGCCCTGATGGAAGTAAGGAAGGTACTTCTGACGGAACTTCTGATGGACCTTCTGATGGCTCTACTGACGGAGACCCTGATGGCAACACAGAAGGTAGTTCTGATGGCAAACTTGAAGGGGCTACAGAAGGTTCGCTAGAAGGTCTATCTGAGGGATGCCCTGATGAAAGTAAGGAAGGTACTTCTGACGGAACTTCTGATGGACCTTCTGATGGCTCTACTGACGGAGACCCTGATGGCAACACAGAAGGTAATTCTGATGGCAAACTTGAAGGGGCTCCAGAAGGTTCGCTAGAAGGTCTATCTGAGGGATGCCCTGATGGAAGCAAGGATGGTACTTCTGATGGAACTTCTGATGGAACTTCTGATGGAGACCCTGATGGTACTTCTGATGGAACTTCTGATGGAGCTCCAGATGGCTCTACTGATGGAGACCTTGATGGAAATAGGGATGGTACTTCTGATGGAACTTCTGATGGAGCTCCAGATGGCTCTGCTGATGGAGACCCTGATGGCAACACAGAAGGTAATTCTGATGGCAAACTTGAAGGGGCTCCAGAAGGTTCGCTAGAAGGTCTATCTGAGGGATGCCCTGATGGAAGCAAGGATGGTACTTCTGATGGTACTTCTGATGGAACTTCTGATGGAACTTCTGATGGAACTTCGGATGGAACTTCTGATGGCTCTACTGATGGAGACCCTGATGGAAATAGGGATGGAACTTCTGATGGAACTTCTGATGGAGCTCCAGATGGCTCTGCTGATGGAGACCCTGATGGTAACACAGAAGGTAGTTCTGATGGCAAACTTGAAGGGGCCCCAGAAGGGTCGCTAGAAGGTCTATCTGAAGGATGCCCTGATGGAAATAAGGATGGTACTTCGGATGGAACTTCTGATGGAGCTCCAGATGGCTCTGCTGATGGAGACCCTGATGGCAACACAGAAGGTAATTCTGATGGCAAACTTGAAGGGGCTCCAGAAGGTTCGCTAGAAGGTCTATCTGAGGGATGCCCTGATGGAAGCAAGGATGGTACTTCTGATGGAACTTCTGATGGAACTTCTGATGGAACTTCTGATGGCTCTACTGATGGAGACCCTGATGGAAATAGGGATGGAACTTCTGATGGAACTTCTGATGGAGCTCCAGATGGCTCTGCTGATGGAGACCCTGATGGTAACACAGAAGGTAGTTCTGATGGCAAACTTGAAGGGGCCCCAGAAGGGTCGCTAGAAGGTCTATCTGAAGGATGCCCTGATGGAAATAAGGATGGTACTTCGGATGGAACTTCTGATGGAGCTACAGATGGCTCTGCTGATGGAGACCCTGATGGCAACACAGAAGGTAATTCTGATGGCAAACTTGAAGGGGCTCCAGAAGGTTCGCTAGAAGGTCTATCTGAGGGATGCCCTGATGGAAATAAGGATGGAACTTCTGACGGGACTTCTGATGGAGCTGTAGACGGTACTGCTGATGGAGACCCTGAAGGCAACGCAGAAGGTGCATAGGATGGCATCCCTGATGGGGCTCCAGAAGGTTCGCTAGAAGGTGAACCTGAAGGTGACTCAGATGGCAAGCTTGAAGGGGCTCCAGATGGTTCGCTAGAAGGTCGATCTGAAGGATGCCATGATGGTAATAAGGATGGTACTTCTGATGGAACTTCGGATGGAGCTCCAGATGGCACTGCTGAAGGTGCGAGTGAAGGGTCTTTAGAAGGTGCATCAGATGGCACCATCGAGGGTGTTGCAGAAGGTAGAGCAGACGGAGGATGACTTGGATTGAGGGTCTTCTTTGCATTGGTAGGTTGAAAAGAGGACATTGTGACTGATCCTGAATTCTTAATCATTCTCATAAATGCCTTTATGTTTTGCATATAAGTTGTTACTTTTTTCATTTGAGCCGCTGGACCTTTCTCTGTTGATGGTGGTCCCGAGATTGTTAAATTCGCAGTGAAGCAAGTGTCTGAGGGGTCACAAGAATTTTCCATTCTTGTTGCTATTTTTATTTGAAGGTTTGATTGCGGGTGCTGAAAAATGTAACCACCTGCACTAGCTGGCGTATAATAGCCACCAGTACCAGATATCACCGTCTTTAAAAAACGTCTTGAATTTTCAGACAAATCAAGAATTTTCACAACTGTTTTGAGAAGAGCTAGCTCTATTTCTGATTTGGTAACGTTTCCTTTTGCAGCCATAAAAATCTCAAGTGATTCGAATTGAAATTCAGATGGCGTTGCACTGGGAATGTCTGACGGACGCTGAGATGCCACATCACTCGGGGCGTTTGTAGGTGCCGTGCTAGGGGCGAGAGTGGGACTTTCGAAGTCTGTTTGGTTCGTAACATACACACTGGACGCATTGATTCGTTCCAAGAAATCAGTTCGATTCACAGGAACAATTTCAACAGTTGGTGAACTGCTCGGAGAACCACTTGGCTCTAAACTTGATGATGGAGCGATCGTCAACGACAAATCCTCTGGTGCCAACATACGGGAGCTGCGTGCAGAAATTTGGTTGGATGATACTTCCATATTCCTGGGATCAAAACCATTCAACATACGCGTGATAGGATCGCCACTATCGACACCAAACAAAGGATCAGAGACTGGACATTCATTTTCGCATGTCAACGTTGTGTTCCAGAGAGTATGAATTCCAGTATCGTTCGCTTTCCCAAGTGTCCAGTCAAGAAAAGTACAATTTTCCATTTGTCGCATGTGTGTCTCCCTACAGTTTTCAGAGACATCGTTGTAAAAATTCTTAATTTGATTCCCAAATACATTCCATTGGTCCGTTGGGTTTTTTTCAGCTAATTCCTGTGCGCGAGAATCGACATCATTCAGAAATGAGAGCTTCGTGATGAATGAAATTGTTTTGGGGTTTTCTCGGCATTCATCAGAAGGAGGTGGAGTTGGATATGGTTGATCAGCCTTTCCATTATTTAATGTTGAGCCAGCAACAACAGCAGTAACACTCAACATAGCTGATGCCAAACCCTACAAAAAGTAAACGATAGTGAACATATGAGATGGCGAGTACATGAAGTGAAAGTTGCTCAATGCAAAACCATCATCGAAGTATAAAATCAATATGATGCATCCAGGTGTATCCAAACAGAGATATCAGTGTCTTCAACTCTACTACTTACAACAGTCGTTGTTGTGCTTACTGTTGCTGCAGCTGCTGTTGCTGTTGCAACACCTGCTGTTGCTGTTGCAACACCTGCCGCTGCCGCTGCCGCTGCAGTTGTAGTTCCTGCCACAGCTGATGCAGCTCCTACTGTGCTTGCAGCGCTGATTGCCATACTAAAGTGAGGCGTTGAATGCAAAGGAAAGAAAAGATTCCACGCAAATTAGAGGTGCATAAAAATTGAACAGAGACACCAAGTTGTAAATTTGAACTTACGACTGTACCACGACAGCTCTAAAATTGGTGTTTTAACGAAGAAATTTGGAAACAATCAAGTTAGAGGAGCACGTTTTCAACTCAAAGATCATTTACAACCGTTTTCTTGATCATGACTTACTGTGCGGCTACCGTCACGGCCTGGGTGGCAACCGCAGCAGCAGATGCTGCAGATGCACCTGCACCAACAGCACTGGTGGCAGTTGCAGTACTTGCAGCAGCTACAGCCGCAGACGCTGTGGACGTTACTGCAGTGGTGGATGCTGCAGTGGTTGCTGCAGTGGTTGCTGCAGTGGATGCCGCAGTGGATGCCGCAGCGGATGCCGCAGTGGTTGCTGCCGTGGATGCCGCAGTGGATGCCGCCGTGGATGCCGAAGTGGATGCCGAAGTGGATGCCGCCGTGGATGCTGTAGTTGTTGCTGTTGTGGATGCTGCTGCTGTGGATGCTGTGGTAGAGGCTGTGGTAGCTGTGGTGGATACTGCCGAGGCTGTAGAAGCAGAAGCAGAGGACGCAGAAGCACTCGCTGATGACACTGTGCTAGAAGCACTCGATGTTACGACAGAGGACGACACAGTGGTGGAAGATGCACCGGTAGACACACTTGAGATAGAAGGTTGAAATACTGTTGTACTCTGGATCATATTGGTTGACGAAGTCTGCAACACCTGTGTTGAGCTCTGCAATGCAGTTGTTGAGGTTTGCACTACGTTGGTTGATGACTCAGCTGCTTGGATGACATCAACGGCATTTTCTGTTCCCTGCTGTGCCATGTCTCTGCCGTCATAGTTGGTGTCCTCGGAGTTGCGGAACGAGGAGACGAACTCCCTCACGCCCCCTATGGCACCCACTAATGCCATTCCACCCAATGAATAGAGCATTCCGCGAACAATCTTCTGTTCGTCATTTTCACTGTTTGCGGTTTCTTCTTCCTCTTGCTTGTAAATATTTTGGAACATTTCTTCTATGTTTTTGTTGTGGCTGACACCATATTCATCATTAACATACGGACCACCTTCAGATTCGTGGAAGATGTCCAAGGCACCCAACAAAGCTTGTGTTGATTGCGTTGAAAGCCGGTGGTTATCTTCGATCAAATTCGGACAAGAGTCATCATCCTCTTCAAAACAAACGGTTCTCCTCCTCTCGCGATGCTCTTCGTTTCCATTACTATCCAAAGATCCTTCTGGGGTTTGCTCCGAATACCGATAGGCCTGGAGGGAATTCCTAAAATGCCTATCTGAAAAAATATCAGAACTAGGCTCGCTTCCAAAATTACCAAACAATTTTTCCATGGCTGTTTCCCCTTCATTGAATAACAAATTTTCTCCTTCACCGGGAGATGCATTGTAGAATTCTTCAATTGCTAAACTGCCGTCATCTTCAACTCTATTTTTTTGTGCCTTTTGATCATAATCTTCCTTATCCGTGTTGGGAATTGGTCCTAAACGATCACTCTTGAACATCAAATCACGCAACGTCATTCTCCTTCCTTTTTGTTCACGTTGATGCCTCTCGGACCGCCCTTCCACATTTGGAGAAAGCAATGACGACAAAGAAAAAGAATCGTTCCTTCCACTGCTTGAATTGGGCTCTGATTTCCTACTGGTTCGGCGCCGCTTTCCCTTCGTAGCTGACAAAATCTCAACGCTATCCGAACAACCATCCATCAGTACTTCATCTGAGGTTAGGAAAGACTCAAGAATGGAATCCTCACGGTTCTTATCGTAGCCTTCAACTGAACGGTTCCCGCTTTTTGATCCCTGTGCCGGTGCCGGCGCCATCGTTTCGTTTACCTTCCTCCGTTCTTTTCTATGAGGTGTCGGATCAGACAACGACGTCGCAGTCAATGTTCTTTCAATATGTGCTTACTCCTCACGTTTCTTGCAATTATGAAGGTGGTAGTGTATATAGGTAACTTCGAACCGATGATAATAACTGTCTTCTTCTTGCTAGGTCGGCTCTCTGTCTTCGAATCCGCTCTGCCCTTTCCGCTTGTTCCCTATCTGTTGAATGGGTCTCGTTGCTCTCCGTTCGCTTTTTTTTCTTTCACTTGGTGGTCTTCCGTCTCGTTTTCACTTGGTGGTCTTCCGTTCGGGGATTCGTGACACACAAAGGTGCACGACTAGTAGGATTACAAAGATATTCTGTGTTTTCGGGAATGACCCAATGATGAGTTCATGGAGACGCTCTTATTTTAATGAGTGATTCCCACCACCATTTGGTGAATAAAAGGCCAAAGTAATAAAAATATCGTGTTATATTATTTTTTGCTTCGTGCCGGGGTTCCCTACCGGTACATTTTACATGGTAGAGATCTTCGCCGGTTATTTGCTACCATCGTACTGATCATTACTGCATTGCTGTATGAGTATCGTGTCGGTCTTTTACGAGGTAAAGTAATTGTATGGATGGGCCTTTTGCTTGATCGTGATATATGGAATAAATGTCGATTCGGACTTTTACGGCGTTTCTGCTTGATCATGTTGTAACGGGATAAATGAGGCTCATTCCGAACCGGTATGATCTACTGAGTAATTGGTGGAGTTGTTAGTTGAACGTTAAACACTAACCCTAATCCTAAGAGTTGACAACGTAACCTTGTAGACGGAGTTTATGTGGGGGGGGTTTGGGGGGGGGGGGGGGGGGAATACGTAGAAATATTAAAAAAATCTGTTTTTAACAAGTAGACTTGGTACAAACGCTACGACTAAAAATTGCTAAAAAGCTTAGCCAAACATGTATTTACGGAAATGAGATGCTTCTTCTAAAAGCAATAGTAATATCTAGTGGCGCGCGTTCATTTTTATGATAGCAAACTCTCATTTTTTGGTTGCAAGTAACCATAAGATTTAACCTGAATAAAGAAAAAAATCATCGTCGCCATTGTCGTTGTTGCCAGATGAGAGAGTTGGTGAGAAATACAATCGGACTTTTTTGGTACAATTTGTACGTGAATGAGTCGGACTTGATGTACTTACAGCGATCTACTCTCATAAGAACAACTTTTTTGTGGTCGTCAACGCACGTAATCAAGTGTACGTACGAGTATGCTGGGAAGGTTGAATACATTAAAAGGATGCAAGCAACAAGGGGCTTGGAACCAACGCGCAATTTGGAGCTTAGAGCAGTGTAATGGGCGTCGACGACGACGACGAGTCGTCGTCAATGTCGATGACACTGCGTTTCGCCCTTTCTTGTTCTTTCGCCCCTTCGATGATGACGACGACGCGATGGTTGAATCGCCACCCCCCCCCCCCCCCCCAGTGTGGTGAAATTGAATTAGTTAATTAAGTATCTGTTATTTGTTTGTTATTCAGTTGCAATTAGATGGATTAGGAAGGAAAGAAGTGAGAGGAGTTTCGAGTTTTTTCTGCAATAGAGGTGCAAAAAATCATCTCGGAAATTTTGAACCGGTCCGAAATAGGTTCGAAATGAGTCATGAGACCAATTTAAATCATGAGTGTTAATTCAAGGTTTTGCTTACAGTACTCGTACAAATTGGTGGAGTTGTTAGTTGAACGTTAAACACTAACCCTAATCCTAAGAGTTGACAGCGTAACCTTGTAGACGGAGTTTATTGGGGGGTTTGGGGGGGGGGAAATATGTAGAAATATTTAAAAAATCTGTTTTTAACAAGTAGACTTGGTACAAACGCTACGACTGAAAATCATTAAAAACAGGACCCAAATAATTATTTACGGAAATGAGATGCTTCATCTAAAAGCAATAGTAATATCTAGTGGCGCGCGTTCATTTTTATGGTAGCGAACTCTCATTTTTATGGTTGCACGTATCCATAAGATTCAACCTGAATTAAAAAAAAAATCATACGATTAAAATCTGTCTTAGATCAAGTTGGTCGTCGTCGTCGTCAACCTTGCCAGATGAGAGAGTTGGTGAGAAAAAATAATATCGGACTTGTTAGAATTGGTACAATTTGTACATGAATGAGTCAGACTTGATGTACTTACAGCTATCTACTCTCATACGAATCGAATTTTTCCCTGTTGTCGGCTAAAACGGTACGTACGTACGATCGAACAAGACGCGACGACAAACCGAGGCTCTCGATCGTACTAGTCATCTTGCTTCTACATGAATCTGATCGTACGAGTGAATGAATGAGACGCGAATGAATGAATGAATGTGACACGAGTGAATGAATGAGACGCGAATGAATGAGACGGAATCATAGCCTTGAATCTAACACTTGAGTCATAGAATTGAATCATGGAATTGAATCATAGAGTTGAATCATAGAATTGAATCATCGAAGTGAGTCAAAACATTGAGTCATAGAATTGAGTCATAGAATTGAATCATCGAATGATTAGTAATAGAATGGAATCATAGAAATTAATCAAAGAAATGAATTATAGGTTTAAGTCAGACAATGGAATCATAAACTGGAATCATAGACTTAAATCATTAAATTGAATCATTGACTGGAGTCAAAGAATTGAAAGATATACTTGAATTATATACTTGAAAATTTGAAAAACTAAAAATTAAAAAAATAGTTTCTTTCACCCTCTGAAAAATGGGACTTGAAAGATTTGCACTGTGTTCAAATCTGGTGGGTTTTTGGGTTGATGACTGAGTTATATTTTGGTTGTGGACTGGAAAGATTTGCACTGTATACAAATCTGGTGGGTTTTGGGGTTGATGACTGAGTTATGACTGAGTTATACTTTGGTCAGGGATTGGCAAGAGTTGCACTCTCTTCAAATCTGGTGGGTTTTTTGATTGATGATTGATTTAATTTTAGGTTGGGAATGGGCAGGATTTGCACTGTCTTCAAATCTGGTGGGTTTTTTGGTTGACAATTGAATTATATTTTGGTTAGGGACTGGAAAGATTTGCACTGTGTTCAAATCTGGTGGGTTTTGGGGTTGATGACTGAGTTATATTTTGGTCGGGGACTGGCAGGATTTGCACTGTGTTCAAATCTGGTTTGTTTTGGGGTTGATGGTTGAATTATATTTTGGTTAGGGACTGGAATGATATGCACTGTGTTCAAATCTGATGGGTTTTTAGGTTGATGACTGAGTTATATTTTGGTGGGGGACTAGCAGGATTTGCACTGTGTTCAAATCTGGTGGGTATTTGGGTTGATGACTGAGTTATATTTTGGTCGCAGACCGGCAGGATTTGTACTGTGTTCAAATCTGGTGGGTTTTTGGGTTGACGATTGAATTATATTTTGGTTAGGCAGGGACTGGAAAGATTTGCACTGTGTTCAAATCTGGTGTGTTTTTGGGTTGATGATTGAATTCTATTTTTGTTAGGGACTGGATGATTTGCACTGTGTTAAAATGTGGTAGGTTTTTTTGGTTGATGACTGAGTTATATTTTGGTCGGGGACTGGCAGGATTTGCACACTTTTCAAATATTGTGGGTTTTTGGGTTGATGACTGAACTACATTTTGGTTAGGCATTGGCAGGATTTGCACTGTGCTCAAATCTGTTGGGTTTTTGGGTTGATGACTGAGTTATATTTTGGTCCAGGACTGGCAGGATTTGCACTGTGCTCAAATCTGGTGGGTTTTTGGGTTGATGACTGAGTTATATTTTGGTCCGGGACTGGCAGGATTTGCACAGTATTCAAATATGGTGGGTTTTTGGGTTGATGACTGAGTTATAGTTTGTTTGGGGACTGCCAGTATTTGCACTGTGATCAAATCTGGTGGGTTTTTGGGTTGATGACTGAGTTATATTTTGGTCTGGGACTGGAAAGATTTGCACTGTGTTGAAATCTGGTGGGTTTTTTTGGTTGATGACTGAGTTATATTTTGGTCGGGGACTGGCAGGATTTGCACTGTGTTCAAATCTAGTTTGTTTTTGGGTTGATGGTTGAATTATATTTTGGTTAGGGACTGGAATGATATGCACTGTGTTCAAATCTGGTGGGTTTTTAGGTTGATGACTGAGTTATATTTTGGTGGGGGACTAGCAGGATTTGCACTGTGCTCAAATCTGGTGGGTTTTTGGGTTGATGACTGAGTTATATTTTGGTCGCAGACCGGCAGGATTTGCACTGTGTTCAAATCTGGTTTGTTTTTGGGTTGATGGTTGAATTATATTTTGGTTAGGGACTGGAATGATATGCACTGTTTTCAAATCTGGTGTGTTTTTGGGTTGATGATTGAATTCTATTTTTGTTAGGGACTGGATGATTTGCACTGTGTTAAAATGTGGTAGGTTTTTTTGGTTGATGACTGAGTTATATTTTGGTCGGGGACTGGCAGGATTTGCACACTGTTCAAATATTGTGGGTTTTTGGGTTGATGACTGAGTTATATTTTGGTTAGGGATTGGCAGGATTTGCACTTTGCTCAAATCTGGTGGGTTTTTGGGTTGATGACTGAGTTATATTTTGGTCCGGGACTGGCAGGATTTGCACAGTATTCAAATATGGTGGGTTTTTGGGTTGATGACTGAGTTATAGTTTGTTTGGGGACTGCCAGTATTTGCACTGTGATCAAATCTGTTGGGTTTTTGGGTTGATGACTGAGTTATATTTTGGTCTGGGACTGGAAAGATTTGCACTGTGTTGAAATCTGGTGGGTTTTTTTGGTTGATGACTGAGTTATATTTTGGTCGGGGACTGGCAGGATTTGCACTGTGTTCAAATATGGTGGGTATTTGGGTTGATGACTGAGTTATATTTTGGTTGGGGAATGGAAAGATTTGCACTGTGTTCAAATATGGTGGGTTTTTTGGTTGATGACTGAGTTATATTTTGGTTAGGGACTGGAAAGATTTGCACTGTGTTTAAATCTAGTGGGTTTTTTTGGTTGATGACTGAGTTATATTTTGGTCGGGGACTGGCAGGATTTGCATTGTGTTCAAATATTGTGGGTTTTTGGGTTGATGACTGAGTTATATTTTGGTGGGGGATGGAAAGATTTGCTCTGTGTTCAAATCTGGTGGGTTTTTGGGTTGACGATTGAATTATATTTTGGTTAGGGACTGGAAAGATTTGCACTGTGTTCAAATCTGGTGGGTTTTTGGGTTGATGATTGAATTCTATTTTGGTTAGGGACTGGATGATTTGCACTGTGTTAAAATGTGGTAGGCTTTTTTGGTTGATGACTGATGTTGTTACTCTAAAAATCGACCAAAGGTATATGATGTTAAAATTTAAAGAGATGTGAGCATATCGTGAGATTGCTCTGTTACTGGTATTTTACTGTATCTGACCGGTATCCCTGTGTTAGTGTTGTATGTAGGGATGTCTAAACCGGTCGTCGATCATGTGTAATTTGTCATAAGACAGAGAACACATGATATGACCTAAATGTCTGGATACTTGAAGTCATTTTATCTCTGTAGGAGTATAAGTAACTTTTCAAGTGTAGAATGGATATGATTCCCGTAGAATGTACGTAAGTAGAGTACGTGTATTTTTTTGACCGACAGCACACCCCTTGATTCAACACTTAGTGAAGGAGTGTTGAATTACAAGTCGGTTCTCCATCTTGTAGAACTTTAGAAAACTTAAGTATGGGCTCAGATATCGAATCGGAAGATTGTAATCGTAGAATTGGAAGATTGATATCACGTAACGGAGAAGCATGAGTCATTAATGAGGGAGGAGAGGTGCTTGAGTATGTAGTGGTCGCGAAATCGACAGGAAGTGAGAAGGCTAATAGTAGATTCGCCAGTAGAAGAGTTATCAATCAGAGTTGAAAAGAAGATTAGATCGGGGAATCAAAATCGTCAAAGGATGATAGCACGGAGTCGAAGCCGTGTGTATTGGTTGAGCGTATTGGATATCACGGATGGGATAAAGAGTCGTCCGAGAGGAGGAATTGAAGATCTCAACGAAGGGGAGATCAATGAGGTGAACAATGAGTGATGGATAGGGACAAATTGATCCAAGGAGGAGATAATTCAATCGGAGATTGCGGGAATCGATATAGTGAAATCGGATGTAGTCTTGGATTCAATTGTCGAATAGAATCAAATGAGCCGATTACTGATGCTGAGGTGGATTGATCGAACTTGAGTTGTTGATCATTGAGGATTTCAACGGAGGGGAGAGACATGATCAAATCATGCCCCAGATTGTAGGGATCAATATGGTCGTATATCATATGTATCATGCGGTCGGTGGAGCGAATGGTAGATTGGAGAATCAGAATCGAACGTTGGAGGAATCAACTGTATCAAGGAATCAACTGTATCAATTGAAGCGGAACAGAAGGCTCAATTGAAGATCTCAACGGAGGGGAGATCCATGAGCGAACCGGAGACTTGGAAGTGAGATCTATCAGTATCAAGGCTTGGGATAATCAGAATCAATCGTAGAAATTGATTGTGAAACAAATCGTAGAGTTCATGCCATATCAAGCGTAGGAAAGAATTCAAGTCAATCGTCGAATAGAATCAAACGAGTTGATTAGCGATGAGACGTATTGATTGATGATCTCAACGAAGGGGAAACAAAGAATCAGATTGATAAGGAAAGAAGATCTATTGATTCCAGCAGAATCAAATATCAAACGCCGACCAAGGGATTGAATCGTATGAAACGAATCGTAGAAATCGATTGATCGTAGAACCGAAGCGTAGAAAAGGGTTCAATCCAATCGTAGGAACTGGTTGAGTGTGGAATAAAATGGAGAGAACGTAGGAGCCAATATGATCGTAGAATCAAATCGTAAATCGTAATTGAAGAGAAGATTAGATTGAGGAACCAGAATCGTGGAAGGATTAGAAACCATCGATTGGATGGCTAGCGAATCATCAAGTCGTAGGAGGCAGTAGGAATCGATATGATTGGGCAATCTCGTAGAAGGGGGCCATAGACGAAACGAATGAGGCGAATCAATTGAGCCGGAGCGGAAGAGGCAATTGAGGATCTCAACGGAGCGGAGATCCATGAGTGATTGTATTGATGCCAAGTGTAGAGAGTCGAAATAATCCGTCATGGTGGAATCCAAAATGGGAGAGAAGAAGAGGATTGATCTGAAGGAATGCAAGGAGAATATCAAGTCAGGGATTGAAGAACGGGGTCCAAAGCCGACTAGTAGATTCCTTTTGTATTAGATCTCATCTAGCTCGCATGTTCATTAAGCTTTTGAATCATCTCTGTGTCTTAAGTAAGTTCCTCCGTGAATTCGTAGGAACCGGCAACACACCCCTTGATTCGGCACGGAGTGGAGGAGTGGTGAATTATCAGTCGGTTCGTGGATTTGGTTTCAGTGGGATCGTTAGCCTGTGCGCGCGATGGTAAGTAAATTTGTCGAGGTTTATGAGGAAAAAAGGCTGGAAGTTAAACGCGTGCAAGTTAAGCGCCATGCGGTGATCCAATGCACACCCCTTGATGCAGATGCACGCCTCTTGATTCAACACTTATTAAGCGTCATGCAATGATCCAATGCACACCCCTTGATTCAGATGCACACCCCTTGATGCACACTTAAAGAAGAAAATTCCATGGTTGAATAGAATTTTGTAGATGATACAAAAAACGGTGGGCATGATCGCGATGTTCAGTCAAGAGTATCGTAAAACCAATTCATTGAGAGGATGTTGGCATGCAAGTGATACATCATTATCTTCAGGGCATCACGGTGTCGTCTGGAGAGTCGAAGGACAGGCTGAACATGTGGCGTGGAGCAAAGCTGTTTGCAGCATGGTGATTGCAGTGATCGATTGTATGCAGGAGCGGCGTTTGGAAGGTTAGTGCCCTCAGCATGGGCCTCAGGTGGTTGTCGTGTGATGCACGACAAAGGCTGGGGTGAGGGAACAGATTTTGGCAAGCGGCGGAATGTTGCGATTTCATGCTGAGGATTGAATGTCCATCCAAAATTGGCTGGGACAGAAGGTGGAACATGATGATGACCAACTCTAGTCAATGCAGATGGCAAGACAGATGGTGTCGTCACAATGGAAGACTTCTCCTGACATTGAACAGGAGGACTTGAAGAAGTGGCACATAGGAAGGAGTCAGAGCGGATGCGGCGGAAGGAGACCGATTCACTGTTGGGAGAATAAGTCCATGTCCAGATGGAACGGGGAGCTTTGACGGAGTGAGTATTGGCAATGGGACCAACTGCTGGTTGAAGGGGACCCACGTTGGCTGTGACCGTGGAAGCGCCAGCACGAGGGATGAGAGCAGACTCGGGAAAAATGGTACTGTTGGGGGACTCAGGAGTATATGCCACAGCAACTTGGATCGTGGGTTTGACCTCAGAGTCGACGGGTTTGATGGGGGCAGTCAAGATGGGATTGGAAACAGGAAGCTTCTCGCTAACTACAGGAGCAGTAGGCTTGGTGCGATGCTTCCTTTTGGGAGGAAGTGTATCGGTCGTTGTATTTTTGTCAAATACTGCTTGTAGGTAGTGTGTAAGTAGAATCTGCTCACATTTGTTTTTGTTGACCAATCGTGATCGGGAAGGCAGTTTGACAGACGATCCTGTTTCGTCTGATGGAATGCCAGTTGTAGTGGTATAAACCTTGTGGAATTCATATGGGTACCAATCTTTGTGAAATTTCCAATGCATGGTATGCAGTACCAAGTTTATGATTGGGTGTCCCCGTTGTACACGTTTAGCGGCTATATCTAACACTTGTTTGTCTCTAACTCGTATTCTCCCCCCGATGGCTTTTGAATGCCAAAAAATTGTGGTGTTGGCAATTAAGGAGGAGATATGGCGTTTGTGCGCTTTAGATACTTCCGAGGGTGGAAGCGCATCCATGATGGCTGCTCCAATGAGAGACTTGAGGACAGGGATTGGGTCCGGGCGGAGAGTCTCGACACCATCATCGTCAACAAGGAAGAGGCTTGCAATATTAGGCAATATCCGGGAAAAGACTGCGTTGAGGTCGCTTTGTCTGTTGTTGGCTGTGAAGTTGGGGCCAAAGGAGAAGTGTATTCCCCGGACTTCATTCCAGCTGACTGCAGTTTGTGTCATGATGGTGGTAAATCAAGGACAGATTGTCGGAGAAGACAGTAGACGATTCGAAGTAAGAACCGATGGGTTATGAATGTTCCGAAGAAGGAAGAAGAATTAGCCGGAGACGAAGAGCGATGACCGGAAAGACAGAAATAACCGGGCGTCGGTGTTCTTGTAGCTCGTTTGTCCGGAGACGGTGATAATTAACCTTGCGGGCCGGTCACAGATGTCCGGAACGATCGTTGGGGATGAGACTAATGACCGAGGGCGGGATCGCCGAGGAAGGAGTTAACCGGCGGAACCAACGAAGTGTCGGAGGGACGACCGAAGGAATTAATCAAAGAGATAACAACCGTCGGAGAAGAATTGTTATGGGATTGGAAGTGAAACGGTGTTGTAGGCCGTCGGAATGATCCGCGAAGGTGCGGAAATAACCGAAAAGACCGTCGGAATGTTTCCCGGGAAAATAATCGTATTGTCCGGAGAAACCGAAAAGAAAGAACCGGTGTAGTTACAGAGGGAGATTCTTGGTAGAAGGATCTGTAGATACAGTAGGTCGGGGATCGAAATATTGAAATGACCGAACGAAGGTGCGGTCGTGTCAAAAGGGAAGACCAAAGGAATGTTCAAAGGAACAAACGACGGTGTGAAATGTAGTGAATTAAGCAACTATCGTAGGATGAGTTGCAGTCTGTTAGTTTGTTTCTGTTAGCTTGTTTGAAGTGGCGCTTAGCACAATCAAATGGGCGTCGATGGTCCTTTATGGGGATGATGGACGCGGAAGAAAAGGATGGGGATTGCAATCGGCGTGTCCGGTGCAATGGGCTTTCATTAAAGACGGCGGTGGTCTTTAGTTTGTAATTGTAACTGTAATCCAGAGAGCTGGTTGTGGGTTACAAGGCTTGTGATAGCGAGTACACCCCCTGATCCACAAGCAGGGAACAGAAGGAAGATGTACATCGAGGGGAGGCCGAGAATGTGCCGCACAGGGAGCTAAGCACACAATTTCCTCTGGAGTTAACCGACAGTGGAGGTGCTGAACGGCCGGAGACAGATAGCTTAAGGGAGACACGATCCTACGGATGGGCAGCAATTGTGTGAGTTATAAGGGCTCTATAACCTGTTGTTACTCTAAAAATCGACCAAAGGTATATGATGTTAAAATTTAAAGAGATGTGAGCATATCGTGAGATTGCTCTGTTACTGGTATTTTACTGTATCTGACCGGTATCCCTGTGTTAGTGTTGTATGTAGGGATGTCTAAACCGGTCGTCGATCATGTGTAATTTGTCATAAGACAGAGAACACATGATATGACCTAAATGTCTGGATACTTGAAGTCATTTTATCTCTGTAGGAGTATAAGTAACTTTTCAAGTGTAGAATGGATATGATTCCCGTAGAATGTACGTAAGTAGAGTACGTGTATTTTTTTGACCGACAGCAACTGAGTTATATTTTGGTCGGGGACTGGCAGGATTTGCACTGTGTTCAAATCTGGTGGGTTTTTAGGTTGATGACTCAGTTATATTGTGGTAGGGGACTGACAGGATTTGCACTTTGCTCAAATCTGGTGGGTTTTTGGGTTGATGACTGAGTTATATTTTGGTTAGGGATCGGCAGGATTTGCACTGTCTTCAAATCTGATGGTTTTTTGGGTTGACGATTGATTTATATTTTGGTTAGGGACTGGAAAGATTTGCACTGCTTTCAAATCTGGTGGGTTTTTGGGTTGACGATTGAATTATATTTTGGTTAGGGATTGAAGAGATTTGCACTGTGCAAATGACTCACTTGATTGGTAGTATAGATCAATTGGTATGATCAATATGAAGGTAGGTAGATTGCTTTTTGATCTGGTACCTCGTAATTTCCGGTAGCTTGTACAGCTTGCTTGTTGGAATTTAAAAAAGAGCTTGCGCGAATGACGTCAGTTCAATAGTAATATAAATCGATTGATATGATCGGTATGAAGGTAGGTAGCTTGCTTGTAGTTCTGGCAGCTCGTAATTACCGGTAGCTTGTACAGCTTGCTTGTTCAAATCTAACCCCAACCCTATGAATGTAGATACCTTGCTGATAGCTTACACATGAATTTGGTTGGTTGGCTAATGGTAGAATTGGAACTGGTAAGAATTGGTACAGATCAGAACACCTTTGGTAATTCTGATCTGACTTGATGCACACTAGTACTAGTAGAAATTGTACGCGTTATTGTATGAGTACTTCTTACCATAACTTTACTGACAAATACTTACAATACATACAATAACTACGTACTCAACAACTCCACAGGGCCCCTGCAAAGCACTAATTGTGAGATTGAACTCTTAATGATCGAGAGAATATTCTTTATGACCGGATGAAAAGAATTCACCGTGTAACGCGTATTCGTACAAAAGTCATAAGGGCAATAACCTTATCCTTAAGGTTATTCCTGAGTGAATGATTTTCAACGACTTTACATGTGGATTGACTCTTAGTGAGAGTTTCCCCATCAGCTCACTCTTCGAAGAATTAACAACTCTAAAACACTATCATGCCCTAAAATATACGTACAACCTAGTACTAATTCTACATGATAAGGTACAATACATGTGATATTCAAATGAGAATATCACGGTGAATTATACGGTAAAACAAAAGACCGATCGAAGATGGTTTGCGTGTGTTTTGTGTCTTAATTACGTGTGTTTTGTATGCTAGAAATTACACGATACGACGAGCAATTAACCTGTCGATCAGAGATGATCGACGATTACCGATTCTAAGATGATTACTCTTACTCACTAAATCAATCGATCGAAAGGACGATTGCATTTTGTTTGTTACGACACACTTTCTTTAGTTTATCAGACCCACAGCACTACAAGCTGTGGAGGACCGATTGGCGTTTACCGAAATGCAGTTGAGCTCGAAGACAATCCGGATTAGCCTGATCAGCTACCGGCATCAGCCCTCAAGGATGTAAAAGAGGCAGTTGCTTGTGGAGCCCTGGAAGAGACCAACACCAGGGCGGTCTCCCTGAAAGAAGAGACCAACGACCCGAACCAAGATGGTAGGCTCCATCGGGTTTCGCGATCCAGCAAAACAAGCAAGGGAAAAGGCACTGGACGATTCAGCTGAAAGAGTCGCCCAGGTTGGC